>JARJDQ010005499.1:0-10773 GCA_030264215.1 Geostiba sp. GC000077 | reverse complement strand
CAATCATCACCGATTACCGATCTTTGCTGTTATGTAGTTCTCCTTCCATCAAGAAGGTGTTGTGGTTCATAGCTATACTGTCTCGTGTGAACAAAATTTTGTACGTTTTACAAACGTTTTAATGCACGAACGACATTTTGCACTAAATAATTCCAAAAGTGTCTTTCTCCTGCTATACAGAAGCGAACATGGTTGCATACATATGGGTGTAGGAATAAAAAAGAATTGTAGGCTTACACCAAAC
The DNA here is from genome assembly GCA_030264215.1 of Geostiba sp. GC000077. NCBI lineage: Eukaryota > Metazoa > Arthropoda > Insecta > Coleoptera > Staphylinidae > Geostiba > Geostiba sp. GC000077. The sequence continues at coordinate 10,529 of JARJDQ010005499.1, read as the reverse complement.
GTGATGTAAGCGTAGACAGTGCGTACTTTGTTTATCTCTTGATGGTTGATGGCTTGGTTATTTTCATTGATTGCCTTCATTTCGAAGTTTTGCATTACTTTTACGCTCATTTAAAACTGGAAAATGAAGCCGAAATTTGTTGTGGCAATGCGTAAGGTGTAAACAAACCGGCTCCGCAATGGATTTTACCTTTGTACTCATCGCAATTGCTGTTCTCTATGGCGTGTTGCTATTTTTTGATCTCTTCTTCAAGGTGGGTACTGAAGCACGTCTTCATCGTTGTGCAATGAATAGTTTAGATATGATAACGCATTTGCTCCGTTTCTAGAGCTGTATGCTGAAGCCCTACATCTGTTTTCTGAAGGGTACTGGTCTGTCCATCAAATTTATTCAAATTAAATGGGAAACTACAATCTTCAATCGATTTTTTCTTCGATGGGGCAATTCTGCTACACAATGGAGCATCTGGTTCACCTGGGGCTTGTACCTGACGCTGATGATCCTTCCCGTCTCGGTGCTGCTGCTGATCATCGCGCTAAGCCAGAATTTCATGTCCAACAGTGTTAATAGTGCTTACAAGTCGTCAAACCTAGTCATTGAACCATTAATTCCCGGCCTGAACTTGCCAGCTAGTGAAATAGGATATTATAGCTTAAGCTTAATCTTATGTAGTATAATTCACGAATTGGGTCATGCAATCGCCTCCGTTAAGGAAGATGTGCATATTATTAACGTTGGGATTAATATTTTGTACATTCTGCCGGTAGCGTATGTAAATTTAAGTTCAGAGCGTTTAAACGCGTTGAATCCATGGCGAGCGCTGCGAATCCTCTGCGCCGGCATTTGGCATAACTTGGTGTTAAGTTTGATCGCGTACTTGTTCTACTGCAGTCTGCCATATTTGTACACAATGGCATTCAAGCTAGAACAAGGTATCTACGTAACAAACATGGCGGACAACAGCCCACTATTAGGAAGTCGCGGACTAGAAGTGCATAATGTTATAACTAAGATTAATCTCTGCGAGATTCGGAACGAAGGCGATTTCTATAATTGCTTGCATCGGGCATATGTTGACAAAAGGGGATATTGCGTCCATGCCGATATGGTGCATGATTTGGACGAAAGTATTCCCTTAAAATACACGACAAACGGCCTTGATTGCTGCGACGAGGAGAAAACTGACAATCTCTGCTTCGAGTACGTCGACCACAACGATGGAGTGCTGGAAATTCCACCGCATGTGTGCCTCCCCGCACGGACCGTTGTTGAAACAGCGACATTAACCTGCGGCGGCGTTTCAAACATCGAATGCACAAACAAGCTACACTGCATCAAACCAATGCTGGATAATGTTACAACATTGATTAAAATTGTTAGGGAGAATCGCCCCGATGTCATTTACATCGGGCATCCTGGCGATTTAATTCAAACCGTTACCGTGAGCTCGTTTATACCGAAACATGCAGCGTCAAATTTACTGTTTCCGGATGTCGTGATGAAGTTTCTAGAGTATGTTATTGTTATCTCTACGGGTTTGGCGCTGATCAACGTGATACCCTGCTTGTTCATGGACGGGCAGCATATTACCAATTGTTTGGTGGATATTTTAATGACGAATACCCCGAGGGAGAAGGCTAGGATGGTGGCGACGTTCATTTGTCTCTGCAGCACGGTTTTACTATTGTTCCATTGTTTCTACACCATTTGGTTGAAGTTAATTTAGATGAAAGAACAAACATGGACTGCTAACCTGATGTATATGAGTGATTTAACAGAAAATAAAGTATTCGATATTTGCTCTTGGTTTGAAATAGTATTTGCATAAGTCGATAGCGAATTTCATAATATCGTTTTTTTGTAATGCCACAATCACTCTTTTATCTGGTTTTCCCAATATCTGCGATAAGATAATACCCTGAATTGCTGAATTGGCACATTTTGGCTAAAATAGACATCATGTTAGTGCTTTTAACTAAGGTTGAAAATGAGCGTTGAGAAAATTAGAGAATTAGCGCTTGCTGCTGAAAAAGCGTACACTGAAGCAGTTAGACAAAGTAAAATCGAAGGTAGCGATGAAGATAATGATTCAATATCATCCGTACTCGACAGCATCGGTGAAACTAGTTTCGATCAGTATTTATGTACCAGACAAGTGGAATTCAACCAAATCGAGAGTCCACTTTCGGAGAAACCTGACGGAGAGTACTTTGACAGTAGCGAAAGTATAACTGACGATGATGTTGTTGAATATATTGTGGAAGAGCCAGAGGAAGAGGAAGATTTAGCAATTGAATCTGAACAGGCAGTTCACCAACTTGCAGAATTGGTAGCAAAGGATGCACGGCAAGATGATGACAAATCAAAGAACAACATCTACAGGAATTCAAGTGTAAAGGAGAGTAATAGTGATGATGAAGTTTTTGAATATGTTGTGGAAGAACCACAAGATTTCAACAATTGCAAAGAGCCTGAACATGACGCTCATCATCAGCATGAGCTTGCAGAACTTGTAAAATCTTCTGGCTCAGAGCACGAAGAAGATGAAAAAGCGAAAATCGAAGGGAATTCAAGTGCAAACCTTATACAATTGTAAGTTGTCAATGAAGACAAAATTTGCTTGCTTCTTATTGCTGTTTTTGTTTAGAAATTACATCGTGGAGGAACTCATCTCGACCGAAATCAACTACCTGAATAGCTTATATTTTCTTCTACAAGTATGTTATCTAGTTATATTCAATAAAACGTGTACGTTATTTAATGTTTGGATGTTGTTGTTTTTGTTGGTTGTAGAAGTTTTTAAAACCGATTAGAAACATTTTGGCAAAGAAATCCGAGTTGAAGATTGCACAGAAAGTCTGCAATTACTCAAAAATGCTCCATCGTCTCGGGACGAACTTCCTGGATGATTTAGCTCAAGCACAATCGGATGTAGAATCAATCGGCGATGTGTTCCTGCAATACAAGACACTCTTCAATCTGTATGCGAAACTCAGCAAGGTGTGGAACACGTATATGAAGCTGGTGCGTGAGCCAGCCATTGAGCAAGTCATTCGGAAGCTGGAGGTGGAGTTGAATGAAGCAATTGGGTTCAGCCGCTATATGCTGAAGCCGATACAACGGCTAACCAAATATGAATTGCTACTGAATCAAATGCTCAAAAAGATGGCCGGTGTTGATGTGGATACAACCAGTATAAAAAGTGCTAGTGAATTTATGAAAGGGATTTTAAATCGTTGCAATACGATCATTGCCCTGGAGAGTATTGAATACAACAAATACGATGAGACTGAGTCTGGAAATTATGTAATGAAGACTGATCTCAAGTGGCGGGTGGTTAAGAAGAAGAAGAAGAAGGTTGCTGTGCAGGTGGAGTTGTTCTTGTTTGAAAAGGTTGTTATTCTAGCTGTTGATGTTGAGGGGACTCTGCAATATCGAGACTCCATTTTGTTATCAAAGCTTACACGCGTTGATAAAGTCAATACTTCGAGGTTTACTTTGGAAGAAGTGCAAGCGACATCAAAACGACCCCGCGCCATTAAACTGGAAGCAGTAAATGAACAAGCGAAGCAAAAGTGCCTTAAATCCATTGATAATCTGCTGTGGGGGGAGCTGGAATATTTGAAGAAGCAACAAGCAAAAAATTACGATAAGCAGGGTGCTAATAGTGAACAATACAGAACTAAATATTATTACATGACTTTCTTTTCATGATGATCAAAAAATATATTGGACAAACTTTAATTTCATAAATTATCCTCCCCTGCCTCTAGCTACCTGAAAAAAGTACAAATTTTACCGACATTTAAAATTAAAAAAAAAACTGTTCTGGGTCGCTATGGTTTTACTTCCACTAGCTGTCATTTTACTACTGCTAGTTAAATCTAGGAATAACTCCTATTGTTGCAGGAGTCAGGTTGGCCGAGCGGTCTAAGGCGCCAGATTTAAGCTCTGGTTCTCGAAAGGGAGCGTGGGTTCGAACCCCACACCTGACAAACTTTTTCTTGTAATTTTTCAACGAAAACGTAACTTTTTCCAAGTCCAATCGTTAATTATCGTGAAACTATTCTATATCTATGCTGATAACACCTGTAACTACGTACTTCATGTTTGTTGCAGAGCTAGATATACGTATATAATAGATATCGTTTCGAATGGTTTTTAAAATGGCCGTCGTGTGGAAAGTGATCGAAGTGCTTGAAGTGTTTATACTACTACTACTAATAATCCTTGAGTGCGAGTAATTGTCGTTTAATGAGCCACATACGCATCGTTTGCGAGCCCAGACCAGAACCAGACCACCTTGTCGCCGATGCGCCGGGTGACGTCAAATTACCTGGCGCGCACCGCGAGTTTGTTCCCGCGACGCTGCATAGCTAACATTTAGTTTTATTAACGCGACAACAAAATACGAATACGAACGATTGCGCGCACGACACCTCTACCAGGTATTTATCGTGATAAGCAAGGAAGAAATCGCGATAACGAACAATTAAAACCGATAAGAAGATAAGCGAATATCACGTGATGTTCAACGTATTCAGTAACAGTAACAATCGATGTTAATTCAACAAGTTTTGTTTTAACAAACGTTGTGCGCGTGCTTGTTTCAATTGTTTCAACCTATTCAGCGGTTGTAATCAGTTGGAATTGTGTATCAACATTTTGTTATTGTTATTTTTGAAAAAAAATGTCGAAAACATTGATAATTCTTGTTTTCTACGCTTTTTTCATTGTGAAATCATCGAGTAAGTATAATTCTAGTAACAAATATATTCCAGTGTAACAGTAATTTTTGAATGAGTCATTTTATTTAAGTTGTGCTATTCCAAAAATTCGCATGCGTCATTTTAGAAATTAGAAACTATTATTCAAAGTCACGTTTCGCGTCTAGGTCTAGAAGTCGAGATAAATATTGTCAATGATTTGTATCTAATTAAACGTAACGCACTTTGCTACTTAATGCACATTTACCAAGTAACCTTGTGGCGTTTATTAAACTTAAACCAGTTTGTGCTGCAGATGTAGAAATTCCTGCTGCGATTGCCACACAACCGAATGCAACAATTCCGAGTGATAACAACACTGGCATGAAATTTCCAAGCAAACCAGGAACTGCGACTAGTCAAGAAACATCAAAAAATGGAACATTGTTAATTCCAGTGGAAGACTCAGATACACCTAGCTTAGATGCAATTGCAAGCATTGCCAAGCTAAACCAGAGTGATCAGAGAGGAAATCAGGGAAATAAAACTGTTTCCAAAAAGAATCAACAACTAGTTGATACGGAGGTGAATGATTTGAATAAAGAGATTCCGCATGAAGAGTTTGGAGGGGATGTGCATACGGATATTGATCTGGCAAAGAAAGTCTTTAACAATAATACATTTGGCTTTCCGGATAATGCCGACCTGAAGACAGTAGACAAAAAGAACGATGTAGCTGAAATTCAATCAGGGGGCAATGAGGATGATCGCGAAGCAAATTTTGATTCTCAGATTTCCCAGCTGGGAGAGAAGATCATGCTGGACGATGGGCCGCTAGTGACGCCATCTGTCAGTGGTTTGGGAGGGCAGATTCCTGCGATTGTTGCGGGGATTTTTATCATTTTGTGCGTGGTTGGATACACGGCGATGTTAATGTGGAGGAGATATTTGGAGTATGTTGCATCTCATCAAAATTCAAAAAATAATAATATGAAACATATGTTAACATATTGATTGATTACTATTTATGTTTAGAAACAAATATGGCAACCGGGAAATGTTGGTGAATGAAGAATTCGATCCAAATGATATGCGGCACTTTTCAGTAAGTTTTTCATGAGTAAGACCCTATTTAATTTCAGTGTTTCATGTGTATTTAAACTGTTTCAGATTTAAAAATATCATTTTACAGAAGCATTCATCGCTAGTCAAATCCACTCACTCAAACTCTCAACAAACGTTCCTCAACGCTCAACGCATTCTACCTTAACTTCATCAAAGAAAATTTATTTCAGAAATCTTATTGGTCACGTGAACTGGTGAAATATAGTAAATCAACTTTAAAATGGAAGTGGGAATAATATGCATACTGTGATATGAAAGAATGAATATATATTAAGGTTTGAAATTGTTTATTTGAGATTTCTCATTAGTGTTATGATTTTCCGCTTTTTGTTTTCTTCCTCTTAGTTCAGAGATCGAACATGAGGTGGCGCTACATACATCAACATTGAAACAAAAACTATAAAATCAAATTGATTAGTTCTTTCGGTATATATATATATACAATCTATGTAATCATATGCTGTCCTCAACCTCACATACATGGCTCAAATTTTAATTATTTTTGTTTAATGCTAACAAATGTAATATTGTTAGTTCCAGAATTCAAAATGAGGTGGCGCAACATACACGAAATTGACATAAAATATCTGCTCAAGAAATCGAGCAATTTTCATATTAAAATCGGTTGTTTTGTAACGTTGAACAACAATTTTTTATAGTGTTAATGCATTCATGATAACATTTATTTAAAGAAAATGATTTTGAAAATGATGTAGAGTAAGTTTACGCATCCATTCGGCACATTCCGGATTAAACCGTTCAACCCCGAAAGCTCTACTGGTTTCAATTCCTTGATCAACGACGTCCTTCACATCAATAATTTCATCATTCAGTCTCATGGACATGGGGACACCGATCAATGCTCTCAAAAAGCCGTACCGGGCATAAGCATTTATTTCCTCCAGGAATTTCGAATACGGATAAAAGTTATCAATGGCAACGTCTAATAATTGTGTGTGTTCTCTTAAACATTGATAATAATGCTCTAAATATTCGTTCAGTTTGTGATATTGATCGCATTTGCCGTTCACGTAGAAGATGAATGAAAAATCCAAAGCGGGTGAGACTACGTAGACATATTGAAAGTCCAGAATGCAAATGGAGTCTAAATCTTGTCCCTGCAAAACATGAAAATTAGTTTTAAAATGAGTGAAATTTAGATTTAGATAAAGTTATTACTTTGTATCGGAAGAGCATATTGTTGTTCCAACAATCCATGTGTGAAACCACACCGAAAGGACCTTGATACTCCAACATTGTCTCACAATAATCCTCGAGATGATCATCAATGTATTCCAGCTTTTGAAGAACCTTAAAATCCTCTGGTTCTTGAAATAACTCCTTAACTTGCTTCAATACTGCTCTGTACCAACTATTAGTCTCATCATTCAAGTTACAGTTCTTTCCCCCATGAATATCCTTCAATCCTTTCACCAACTCTTCAAATTGAGTCCGATTTTTGTAATTCAACGCAAAAGAAAACGCATGAAACTTTGCAAACTCCATGAGCATAAACTTGATGTAATGCTCGTCAAAGAAGAGCTTTTTATCACGCATTTGATAACCAAACTGACGCACATCTTCCAGTATTAATACCTCTTTGCATTCTGTAGTCACAGCCTTGATAAACTTCGGTAACATTGGCAATCGTGTGCCTTTTGTATTGACATTGAACTGCTTTTCCAGCTTGTAGAATTCTGGCATCATGATGCTGTAGAAATAGATTTCACTGAGGTACAGAATGCGCACAGTCATCAATTGACGATGCGCTTCGTCTTCGGGTGCACATTTTATGATCAGTTCTTGTTTCTCAAGGGGATTATCAGTGGCGATTGTTACTTTGTACAAGTAACTTACGTATCCATCAGTTTTTCCACAGCCGGGGGATATTTTTATTGACGCACTGGGAGGGAGGATGCTTGAATGTTTTTTTAGCAAACCTCGCACCTGATCGATGGATAAATTCATCGTTTTATTGTCAAACCACAAAGATAAACACGTCGAGGATAAAGTTACAGTTACACTAACTTGAAATGTTACGATTGCTACACATTAAATCATGAGAGTAACATTGATAAGTGCTTCTCTGTTTAGAGAATGATAACTTTGTTGATCTTGACTTTAATGAGCTTCAAACTAGTATAGAATGGTGTATAGGGAGTCCAAAAGTTCGATATCAAAGGGAATACATTTAGAAAAAAATATCAACAGTTTAGACTTGTTTAGTTACTGGTTAAAATCGAATAAATTTCTTATACATATAGTCAAGTACATACTTTTTAAACTATGCAACTTTCAATTATGTCACTAGATGTTGTAGTGTGACACCACATTTCCATATTTACGGTAGGCAACCACACATACATATTATGTGCGCGGTGTAATCAGCTGATCTAGTTGCTTTAATTTCTATTTTGCGGCTACAAATATTTTATTCTTATCTGCCGAAGTATTTCGGCAACACGGAACTTGACGAAACGAAGCAAGTTTTGATTTTCCTGCCATAACGTGCAACAAGATAACGAAAAAATCATCGAAATATCATTGAACAACGCAACTAACAGTCAGTGTAACCAACATGTTTTTGATGAAAACTAAACTACCCTAAGTGATTTGTAGTGTGACTCATCGGGTAAATTTTCAAACTATAATCACCCCTTGGGAGGCTTCAAACAAAACTTGATATATATTTTTTGGGGGGTAAAATAAAAAAAAACACAAAAGAAATATCTCATTGTTTCTTGATGCATACTAATGTTCATGTAATACATTAATTTCATCTGCATGCAAGAGCATAGTCATAATCCTATCGATCGTCTTCAAATTCCAATTCTCAAGCGACTCAATGTCTTGCTTAAGCGATGATATGCCCATGACGGACTTGAGCACACCATATCTGCCATAATCCCGCCAGTCGTCCATAAACATCTTCCACGAGTAGACCTCCTCGATGCGACAATTCAAGGTCGTCGCTTGCGCGGCTAAACTATCGTAATACACTCGCAGCATATCCTGCCAATTGATCATCGCATCGCCGGAAGCGTTCATGTACAGCAAACAAGCAACATCGAGGACTGGCGATGCCTTCGTCGCCTGTTGAAAATCAATGAGGACCACATCCTCAATGACTTTGCCATCCGCGTCGTGTTTGAACAGGAAGTTATTGCACCAAGGATCCATGTGCACGATGACACTCGGATACTTTTTGCTGGGCGAGAGCAGCGTCTTTATTTCATTCTCGAAATTCTCATATAAATATTTAAGCTTCTCGCTGATTGATGGCTTAATCGGAAGGAAGAGCTGATGCGCATTTTTCAGCGCGCTGCAGAACCAGTCTATAATTTCGCCGGTGAACACAGCTGCTTGATCCACACCGTTGTCTAACTCTGCCCAAGCTTTCGGTGACTCTTTTTGCAGTGCGAAACTGAGCGCGTGATATTTGCCGAATTCTCTTAGGAGAGTCTTCATACAATCGTCAGTGAAGACGTATTTTCTATCCAGCATCGCGTAGCCTTTCGGACAGAGATCTTCCATTGTAATACTTTCATTCAGGTCGGTGGTGACAGCTTTGAAGAACTTCGGCACAAATGTAAATGGTCGCCCTGTATACTTCAACTGGAGTTGGTTAAAGTGCGGTATTACAGTGTTGTAGAAATGTATTTCGGAGGCGAAGAGAAGCTTTACGATATGATGTAGGGATGGATCCGTTGGTGCCACTTTGATGATGAGATTTAACGTTTCTCGATTTTCTTTCGTGATGGTTACGCGCAATATTTCACTCATGAGTCCGTCTTCAATCACTACATTTGCATTCTTGATCGTTACACTTCCATCGGACATAGACTCAGCCTCCAGGACACTTTTAATTAAATCGTGGACTTTATTATCTTCCATTTTTAACACCTGAACAACAACTTATAACAGGCGTTTTGTGAGTAGCGGTATTTTTAGAAACACTGTTGGATTGGGTGCAACTGATGAATTTATATAGTTGAGTTATCTAATCTCCGCCTCTCCGGATAGGTCATATCGCTATGAGGCTGATGAAGCTCCTGGTTTAAATACACAATGCATAATTAGGTACGTTGAACGTTTTAAGATTGCACAATGTTTCCGAGTGTTGTGTTTCGTTATGTTGCACAGTGTTGCACAATGTAATTGACCAATGGTATTTGTATAGGTTATTTCATTGATTATTTCTTCTCCTTTTTCAAATTTTTCAACGAAGTTGATGTTGGGCTGGGCTGCCCTGAAGATTTATGGACTATGAACCAGATGGTAATTCGTCAGTGTTAAATAGTATGTTGTAAGTTGTAATGTACACCAGGAGACTGAGTCGACTAGTGTGGTAAATAATAGAGTAATGCATGTATGCCTATACCACAAATAACACGACATTAAAGTTGCCTATAGTATACCCCTATTAGTGAATTATTGAATTGAAACAGTCAAAAGCATGTTTAGATTTCAAATGGGACCATAATCGGAGGTCTTTTTCCTTACTTTCTGTGATCCAAGTGTAATTGTTTGATCGAAGTATCGAATATCGAATAGGCTTGTTCAGTCACCTCTAAAAATCGAATAAGTTTCTTCAATAGTCAAAGAACATACAATTAGGACTCCTGCAACCTAATAATTATGTTACAAAAGTACATATTATTTAAACTATTCAACTTTCAATTTTGTCACTAGATGTTG
>JARJDQ010005497.1:0-18376 GCA_030264215.1 Geostiba sp. GC000077 | reverse complement strand
GTTTGAACAATGGCAATAATGGAAGCGAACAATGGACGCGCGATGCTATTTATTGAACTGTACTTGTTGTTCATGGTTTTCTGCACCGATTTTCTGTTAATATTTCAACAAATCTCGCTTTTTAACTGCGCGCAACGCTCAACGATCGGCGTCACAGCGACTGGCAGCGACCAGCGAGTACGGTTTACCCGTGAAACCGGGTAAACATACGTTTCCAAGCCTTTCGACTGAGTGTTGCAAATTGCAACCGCAATTTCTCTCATTTTCCCTAGTTAAACCATTAAACCACCCGTAGAATGGGCGACAAGTTCGACAATGTGAGTAAACAACCCAGAGCAATAAAAAACAGCATTAATTCTTTATTCTTGATTTTTGCACTACAAATTTATGCAACCACAATTACAAATGAGTAATGACACTTGCCGATTGAATGAGCAATGTAGAGTTTGTGCAATGATTCTAATTTACGGCTTTTTAATTAAGTCTCATGCGGATCTCGGACGTTTTCTGAATTAATTCAGAGAGACAATTCCCAAACTTAGTACGCTTAGCGTAATCTTGAGCCATTTTAGCCTTGCGCATATTTAAAGAATCAGAAAGTCTGAAGGTCTCGGCAGCATCAGCGACAGCATCGTAGTAAATTTGCTGCCCTGTGAAGAAAAATTGAAAAATGATAGCACACGAATACCAGAGAGTAATACGTCAACGGTAATACACAACGCAAATTAATATTCTAGAGTTTTCAACGCACCTTCAATTGCCTGGATTGATGATGTTGGGGTTTCTTTGATTTCTTCGAATGCTTTACCCATTTCAAATAAATTGAGGAGAGCAGGATCAGCAGGATGAAGTTTGAAATATGTTGGTTGACGCGAGGTGGTCGCAGTCAGTGTGGTGACATAGGCAACTTTAATTGCACCTTCTCCACATTGACATACAGTGTGTTTCTTGACAACTTTCAGTGTAACCGTTGGTGTAACCTACTGTTTAGAAAATTTCTCACATTAGAAAGTAGTAAGTAGAGAAATGAGGTTCAAATCTAAATGAAATGTCAATTGGTCATCATGTGACAATTTCAAAAGGGGCATACAGTGTTTACAGTGCAAAAGTCCAGCATAGTGTGCGGTCGTTGTATGTAAAGTGAAATTTCCCGATGGGGCATAAAATGTATAAAATGCAACAGTTTACAAGTGATTGGAAATAAACATTGAACACACCACACAAACATAATTTATAAATTAATGATGTACTTCATCCGTTTTCTTTTTTAATAATAATAGTAATAATTATTCAATTACAATAACTAATTCCGAACAGAATAAAAAGTAGTAGTCATCGAATAAATATAGTCATGTCAATCGCAATTCATACGCACAAGCAATGCGCAATCATCACATGTATAATCCTAAGATATCCAGCGAAATCAACAGGATAAACCAAAGTCTTCTTGTCTTCTTCTACTGCTTGCAAAGTAATTATTACATGTCCAATTGTCCATTTACTGATTTACTCATTTACAGTATGTATCAGTGTGGTTTGGATCGCCTTAAACCCTTAAAGCCCGAATCACACTTGGCGAATATTCGCAGAAACGCTGCGTTCAAAAAATCGCTGTTGTTCTGCGAATTATCTAACTGCAAATCGGCTCGTTTTATTTCTTAGTTTGGATGCCCTTAATTTAGTTTTGAAGTCCTTCAAAACGTACTTCTTATGTCTTACATGTCTAGCTTGAGTAATTATTTATACTAAACGCTAGTCTAGATCCAACCGAGAACAAAAAAAAAACGAAACCAACGCAAATGAAGAACCCATTCATCAAAAAAAAAAACGCAACGTCAATTAAGGCAAATAAATTACGCGCCTGCCACACAGAAGTAACACTGGGGTTGACTGGTTAATGTTATGATTACAAATTACGGTAACAATCGATACACATACGAAGTAAATACAAAAGTCTGTTACATAGAGTTTTGATAATGTTTTGCTTTGGTTTCGCCGACTGCATTCTCCGTTTGCTAGTTAATTACTTCATTACTTGTGTGACTGGCTCAGTGAGTGTGTGTGTCGTGCTCTTATCTAATCAGTTGTAACCGGCAAATGGTTTTACGTAAGCATCGGCTGCAGCTGGGTCATCTGTGAACTCAGTCTTGTCATCGTTCTAACAATTCGAAAAAGGTGTTATTTGGTTGTTTTTTATGCGTTTATTGATTATTTACGCGATACGAGTGTTGATTGGGATCTCGCCGAGCGCTACAACACAACACAACAGCACAAACAAAAGCTGTTTTCGGTCAAAGGTGGCAAAGGCGTCAAAGCATTGCACTAGCGTCTTGGTTAGTACATGTTGGTGACATGTTAGTAGCAAAATGATGAAAATGTTCCCGTTTCAATTAAATCATGCATTCACACAAAGAAACACGAACATCTCCTTATATATCCTTCCATTATAATAAATCCTGTACCTTTTTGTACTGCGCATTCACATCGAAATCTCAGCGTTTTCTTTTCATTTTCGTTTTTAGTGTTGCCTGCTTTCAGCAATTACAATCGTTAGGGATACAAGTTCGTAAAACATAAACATTGATGAATTATTTTTACAGCTCTATTAATGAATTACTTAAAAAAAAGACACCATCATATTCGCTACCATTTTTTGTTTTGTTTTTAGTCCATATTATGTAGAAAATAATTACGTTGCGCTACCCACACACACACACACAACACCTGCTGCCTGTGATCCAGAAACACAAAGAATACAATTTATTACATAGTTATGATGCATCGCGCAAATTCAAACGAAACCCTACACACAACACTTGTGAAATAAAACACCGACACGATAATAACACAGAAATGAAGTGACTGATTTGCTTTGTTTATTTGTTATTTATCTTTTTGCTATGTTTTATTTTCTTCTTTTGCGTGTCAAGTGTATGAAATTGTAGATTTTGGGGTAGAAATCTGCACGATGGTCGCCCGAAACAATTCTGATAAAATATTTGCTTTTTGCTCGCCAATTTTCTCTGTCAGCTCGGATGTGTGTGTGCGTGTGTACGTGAGTGGCTGTGTTTTAATGAGTTACAAAGATTTGGGATTTGAAATTAATGACTGACTCTCTTGCCGGAGCTAGTAGACAATTTGAATTATTTAAATTAGAAACACATTACGGCACCGTAATTTTGCCCGCCAAAGAGTTTTTGTTGAGTGTGTATCGTGTATGTGGATGTCCTGTTCCCCCCCCCAAGTCGAAATCGATAGCTGAAGTGAATCGAAATGTGCTCTTAGAGAAAATAATCGGGCGTTCGGCGCGTCACATGAGGTTCGCCACGTCTTGGTGCGGGATCAAACTGTAAGCTGCAAATGGAAAATATCATAATTAATTGCTCAGCGCGCGGCAATTTTGGCTTAACAGGATCCGCTAGTCTAGTAGTAGCGAAGGTGAAGGAGAGATGCAACAGGGAACAATGGAACAATGTGTCAAGTCGTCGGCATTGGCATGCATTAATTTTGTCGTCGTTGGCTGCTTCCGTAAGAACTTGCATTACCCACTGATGATCAAATTACGCATCAAATTACGGAGAGAAAAAAATTATCATATTTGTACACAAACATTACCACTTAACATGTTAACAAAATATTAGAAAATTGAGTGAGACTGGTAAACACGTTCACCAGCAACTTGACTATCTGGACACAGGGGAAAATACTGGATTGTGGGATGGCTACGGACCCGACCTGCTAAACTCTCGCTTTTTCGCAAGATTTGGTCGAGAATATGTGGCAAAACCAACTGGGAATGGAAGAGGGCGGCGGTATAAATAACCTGAAAAACGGCGGTGCACTTACAATGAATACTTTAGGGCATCGTCTAGTTCCATGATGGCGGCCTGGTTGCCGCACCGGTAGCAGTAGTTGGGCGCGCTGAAGATGGTGACGACGTTGCGATCGTGGCACCAGTTGTAGCCCTCCATGACCAGCTGATGGGCGCGCGACACCAGCGTCAGGCCGTTCGAATGGTTAAATGTCTCTGAGATATCCTGGCCGAACGTGTAGCCGGCACCGCGCGGCGATATGCCCCAGCCGCCGCGGTCGTCCGGATCCGACCAGAGCAGGTCGCACATTGGCCCCTCGTGCGGCACCTAGAGCAAGAGCAAACGGGATGAGGTGCGTGCGCTTGGGTGGAAGGTCGAGTCGACGCTTACCTCTTGCAGGCGATCCAACGCTCGGATGTGATCCAGCGTGTCGATGCTGGGACTGAGGCCGCCGTGCAGGCAGAAGATCTGGCCGTCGACGAGCGCGGTGAGAGGTAAGTAGTCGAAGAGGTCCGTGAAGAACTTCCACACGTTGGCGTTGCCATACTTCCGCAGACACTCGTCGTAGAAGCCGTACACCTGCGTGATCTGGCGCGACTCGTGATTGCCGCGCAGTATCGTGATGCGCTCCTTGTAGCGCACCTTGAGCGCCACCAGCAGCGTAACGGTCTCCACGGAGTAGTAGCCCCGGTCGACGTAGTCGCCCATGAAGAGATAGTTTGTGTCCGGACTGCGCCCGCCTATCCGAAACAGCTCCATGAGATCGTGGAACTGGCCGTGCACGTCGCCGCACACCGTCACCGGGCATTTCACCTCCTGCACGTTGCACTCTTTGGAGAGGATCTCTTTCGCCTGGCGCGTGCATGGAAATAAAGGTGAGTCATATACATGGGTGAATTTAAATGGCTGGCGCATCACTTACCTTTTCGCACAGCGTCTTGACCTGGCTTTCTGTGAGTTGCTTGCATTCGTTGAGCTGTTCAATCCACTGATCGAGCTCCTTGCTCACGGCTTTGTCGTCCATGCTGGCGGCGATCTGCGGAGCAGCAATGCCGTGTGTGTGTGGATTTGGGTTTGGGCGATGCGGATGAGGTCGCGAGCGGGGGGGCCGTGCCTCTCCGCCGGCACCAGGTAGGTTATTCGCGCGGGGGCTTCGCTTTCGCACGCGTACGCGTTTGTATATCTTTCGGGGGGCGCACGGACGGGAACGCGCGTCCGAAACGGCACTCACTCACCTAAAAACTCACTCGCACGCAAAATGGCCGACGCGAGTGGACGAGTGTGCCGACCCGTGCGGCGGAGCGACCGAGTGCTGGCGAGTGGTGACGTCAGGCGCGCGCCGCGCGCACACACTGCTCGCTCGTGAGCAGTTGGCTGGCCTGGGGGAGGGGCGCATGCACACTCAGCGAGCAGAGAATTTCTTCCGTCGACGTCGTCTGCGCCAGATTTTTCACCGAAAAAACTGCCAACTGCAGCGGCAATCAACTCGAGCAACGTTCACAATCAGAATGATTGAAATACAATTGTTTTAAACGACAACATCAACGCATGTGTACTGTGCCAGTGCACCCTTTCGACCCGACGGAGTTGGTACGCGTGTGAAAGCGAAAGTCCCCAGTGCCCCCACATTCGCGAACGCGCCACGCTTAATAAACGCCATTCGCGAGCGAAACGATTGGAGAGGATACTTCAAGCATGATTAATTTCACAAACAATGATTAATGTTTTATGTTGCGGTGAGTAATTCAACACGTTGCATGATTATCACATGTATCACAACATTTGGAGTACTATTACATTCCATGGATTTCGTGCAATATGGATGGTCGATTATGTTGGTATGCCTGTGTGTAAAATGTGTATAAACCGTCATTTTTTAAATATTTCCAAAATATTTCGCGTGTGGATGCGAATTTTATTATTGTTTTACTATTTGTGGCATTGTGGCAAAAAGTCGATTAGTTGACAATGTTGTGCTAGAATTGATGCATTGATGCAACGCGATGAGATATTCAAAAATTTGGTCGAAAATAAAATGTTTGGTGCGATATTACCTTGGAGCTGCTTCCGTCGGGATGCAGAGACATTGGAGCTGCTGTTAGTGCGAAGGGAGCGGTCGTTTTGCTATGAGCCATCCTCCAATTTCGGCCAAACTTTAGTAAGAAGCGTGACGCTTCGCAAATTGTACGGAATATATACTACTTGATTTGACTTCAAGTAGATGTGACGTTCCGTAACGCGCAACACAATCCAAAGTCAACTGCGATCCCGATGCGAATGTTTGCATCGCGATTCGCGAATCGATTCGCGAATCGATTCGCTGTTGTTTACGTATTTGTTAACAACCAACGCGTGTAAAACACAAACATTTGAAATTGAACGCTTAACAAGTGACAGTTGGAATAAGTGAGCAAGGTTTTTTTAAAAGAAAGTGTGCATGCATTCATTTAGCCAGCCGCCCAGCGTCAAGTGTGTAATAACTGTGTAAGCGCTGAATTTCGGTGTTTCGTCGACTCCGCAGGCGGAATGGCGCGGGCGCGCCTCCGCAGGAATCACATGTTGCCGAGCACGAGAGCCGTCTCGCCCATCATCGGCGCGTCAACGGCGTCAGCAGCGGATATGTCAATATGCTGGAGAGTGGAGCGTTGCGAGCGTGTAGCGTAGCTCAGCGACCGTGCGCGTGGTGGCGTGGTGCGGCGCCTGCCTGGCAGCAGTGTGGTGCTCACCCTGCTCACGGGTGCGCATGGCGATTCCTGCTGCACGCGAAAGACGGCGGATTGATGCGATCGAATTGACCAGGAGGCGCGCCGGAAGCATGAGCCACGGTGAGGCGGCGGACGGGCGTCAGTAGCCGCGTGCCGCGCGTGCGATTCCTCCGCGGACCGGACCGTCGCCATGGTCGACAAGGACTTCGGCGATGAGGCGCGCGAGGCGGACGAACGCCTCGAGGAGGGCGTCGCCGATCGCGACCTGCGCATCATCTTTGCCGAGGACCGTCATGTGGAGGCCATCACCGGTATGAAGGATATGACCGAGAAGTGGCGGATGACCGAGCGGGTAAACGGCGGCGACGGCCTCAGCGTCCAAGCTGGGGACGAGCTTAACCTCCAAAACTTGGCCGACCATGCGTATTTTTTCGATTTTTTTCTCTCTGCAGATGAAAACGGTGAGCGTTGCGCTGGTGCTCTGCCTCAACGTCGGCGTCGATCCGCCCGACATCGTCAAGACGCAGCCCTGTGCGCGCCTGGAGTGCTGGATAGGTAACAAAAAAAAAATAACACCCACACATGCATGCTCAACATCACCACTAACTCGGCAGTCGCTCGAATTGCTGACAGTTGATCTTGATAAACAAATGCCTTGCACTTTGACCACCAGCGTCGAATATCATCAATGTTGGCCATGCATGCTCAATTTCAAACGCATTGCAACTAAATATTCATATTATTCATACTATCTCATAATATATACTACTTAATATAGATTGCGACGCAAGTCTCAAACGGATACGTGATTCTGTTCAAGATCCTATGTGTTTGTCGCCATCGAAAGCATTAGAAACCATTGGTAGCAATCTTCAGAAGCAATATGAGCGCTGGCAGCCGCGCGCACGTTACAAGCAATCGCTGGACCCCACCGCCGAGGAAGTAAAAAAGCTGTGCACCTCGCTGCGTCGCAATGCCAAGGAGGAGCGCGTGCTTTTTCATTATAACGGTCACGGGGTGCCGAAACCGACTGATAACGGCGAAATTTGGGTTTTTAATAGGGTATGGTAAAAACTCGCATTGGCGCGAGATTTTTCGATTTGTTGCAACTCGCTGTTTTTGCACACTGCGGACACTGACACATGCACTTACCTTTTGGATCTTGTTCTTCACAGACTTATACACAGTACATACCTTTAAGTATATACGATTTGCAAACATGGATGGGCGCGCCGTCGATCTACGTGTACGACTGTTCCAACGCCGGCATCATCGTGCACTGGTTCAAGCAGTTCGCTGAGCAGCATACGCGCGAACACGAACAAGAGCGCAACTCCGGCACGGCCCCATCATTCCAGAACTGCATCCAGCTCGCCGCCTGCGATCGGGGGCAGGTGCTGCCGATGAATCCCGATCTGCCGGCGGATTTGTTTACGGCTTGTCTTACAACGCCGATAAAAGTGGCGCTGCGCTGGTTTGTGATGCAATCGACCAGTAAATTAGTGCCTAAAGTGAACATGGAGTTGATAGATAAGTATGTTCACTTGTTAATCAACGATTTGCATGCTGTTATTGCTGTTTTGTGGGGTTTAGAATACCTGGGCAAATCGCCGACCGGCGGACGATGATCGGCGAGTTGAACTTCATCTTCACAGCGATCACGGACACGATCGCCTGGAACACGTTGCCGCGCGAACGCTTTCAGAAGCTGTTCCGGCAGGATTTGCTCGTGGCGTCGCTCTTCCGCAACTTTCTCCTCGCCGAGCGCATCCTGCGCTCCTGCGACTGCACGCCGGTGTCCAGCCCGGCGCTCCCGCCCACCTACCAGCATCCCATGTGGCAGGCGTGGGATTTGGCGTTGGATTTATCCTTGGGCCAGCTGCCGGGCATCCTGGAGGAGGGCAAGAAGTTCGCACACCTGCCGTTCTTCGAGGAGCAGCTAACCGCATTCCAGGTGTGGCTGGATCTCGGCTCAGAGGAGCGCAATCCCCCCGAACAGCTCCCGATCGTGCTGCAGGTGCTGCTCACGCAGGTGCATCGAATGCGCGCGTTGGAGCTGCTCGGCCGCTTTCTGGACCTCGGTCCGTGGGCGGTGAACTTGGCGCTGAGCGTTGGGATCTTCCCCTACGTGCTGAAGCTGTTGCAGAGCTGCGCGAAGGAGCTGCGCCCGCTGCTGGTGTTCATCTGGGCTAAGATCCTCGCCGTGGACAACACGTGCCAGGCGGATCTGGTGCGCGACCGCGGCCACACGTACTTCCTGCAGGTGCTGCAGGACGCGACAATCTCGTCGGAGGATCGCACACTCGCGGCGTTCGTGCTCGCGTGTATCGTGAACAACTTTAAGGATGGGCAGGAGGCGGCGTCGAAGGGGGCGCTGGTGTCCATCTGCCTGGAGCAGCTGGACGACGCGTCCGCACAGCTGCGCCAGTGGGTGGCGATCTGCCTCGGCCGCCTGTGGGACAACTACGAAAAAGCGCGCTGGACGGGCGTGCGCGATTCCGCGCACGAGAAGCTCTACACGCTGCTGCAGGATCCCTGCGCAGAAGTGCGCGCGTCGGCGGTGTTTGCGCTCGGCACGTTCATCAACTCCGTGCGCAAGATGACCGAACACTCGAAGAACATCAATCACAGCGTGGTGATGACGCTGGTGAACTCTGTACTCAACGATATGAGCCCGCTGGTGCGCAAGGAGCTCGTGGTGGCGATGCACTGGTTTATTCTGGCGTTTGAGCGCTCGTTTGTGAACATCGCCGCGCATGAGGCGAGTCGCGAAGGCGGCAATACGCCGCCGCATCCTAGCGTTGATCTGCGCCGCGTGGGGAGTCGCGATCGCCTGCGCGTCATGTCGCCGGACCAGCTCGACACCAGCGAACGCCTCAAACGCGTCAACTCCAGCTCGTCCATCAGCAACATTGGCTATGCCATGCTTAGCCACACCAATATGGCGTGGTCGGGGCTCAGCACCGTCTACTTGAAGACCTGGGCGGCGCTCACCTCACTGGACAACGATCCGCATCCGGAAGTCGCTGAAATAGCCGCTGTGGTCATCGCGCACATTCGTACGCAGCTCAGGAGGGACACGGGCGACTTGAGCATCACCTCCAGCATGAGCCTACCGCCCAGCCCGAATCGCGCGTGCTACTGGAACGAATCGCCGCCGATCGGCGAGAATTCGCGACTGAAGTAAGTGTACACCATCCACTAAGATTACAACCGCTCCACTTTCGCATCTTCAACACTGCTTTGGTTTTCTCCTTCTACGATTTGTGCATGCATTGTAGTACTTTCCGATTCTTTTCCGGCTTTGTTTTATTACCCCATATCACTTACCATGTTTCTAGGACAATTATTGTTGTTCACAAATTGTTTGTGATGCTCGCGCTTTATTTTTCGAGACGGGTTTTGAAAAATACAGTCGCAGTCCTTGGAGGAGGTGCGCATACGTTTCGCGCTTTTGACAGGCAGAACGCTTTACTTACCTTTTTTCGCGTTGTGCGGCTGGGTTTCTTGTAGGTTACAAAAGAAGACGCCGCGCGGTGAGGTCATTGACGAGGAGGTCAAGCAGCGGGAGCCATTGGTGGCCACGCAATTCATCAAGTGGGCGTGCAAGGGCTTTGCACAGCCGGTGAAGAAGCCGAAGAACGGCGATGTGGAATCGGAGGACTACTACAAACGCGAGTGGCGATATAGCAGGTAAATGCGCAATGGGGATGATCAGCCTCTTTTTTTTTTATTTCCACCGAGTTCCACCGAGTTGATCATCCCTATTTATCAAATCATATTTGTTTTGAAGTCACGGGCAGTCACGGGATAATGATGGGGTTTATTTAGGAATGTTAAGATGCGCGCCGAAGCCAAAGAGGAACATGAGAGGGTGTTGGTGTCGCGCTTGGAATCGCAGGTGTTTAACACGCGCCTGCAGGTGCCGCCCACGATCGTCCAGTTTCATCCCTACGAACAGCAGATTGTGGTGGTTGGGAAGGAGATGTTTGGCGTCTGGGACTGGGGCACCGGGGCGAAGCTCTACCAATCACCCGCGCCAAAGTTGAAGAATCCTTACATGACCAAGATCACTAGCTTGGACTGGGTGAATCCGCAAGACGTTGCGCTGTTCATGACTGGCTGCGACGATGGCACGGTCAAGCTCTACAAACCTGCGAGTTTCAACTCGAATCAACTTCAATTGGTATCGGCATGGCAGGCACATAGCGATCTTCTACTTGGGAATAAATTCAATAATCCTGACGGTAAGATGGTTCACAGCCCCGGTGCGTATAACTAGAGTCAACGGTTCGATTCCGGGCCAAGTTGAGGTGTTGATTTTTTTTCGTGAACTTAAGGAAATTTCAATAATTGGTGCTAGCCGTTAACACTTTTCTCATTTAACTATTAGAAGTTGAAACCAAAAATTTCAAGTCAACGGTACAATATTTTCACAAACGGATTTCACATTCTATCTTGAATAGTGTCAATAAATCACCCCTCAATGAAATACCTTTTCCCCACCCTCTATAAAACATAGCAATAATGTGTAAATTGTGATTGAACTTGCAGCAGTGGCAAGTGGATTGATACTCACCTGGGAGCAGTACACACAAACGGTGATCACCACCGGCGATACGCGCGTGCTGCGCTTCTGGGACGCCGAGCGCGAGCTGAAACTATACGACCTGCCCACCGGCGCCGACTGCTCGGTGACCAGCCTGGACTCGTCGTACGCTTCTGTCGGACACGAGCAGTCGCCATACATGCCTTGGCTGGACGCCGCCGACGGCATCATCATGAACATGATGCAAAGCGCCGACACGCAGTCAACGCGCCACACCGGCCTGGTGGTCTCTGGGTGCGCCGACGGCAGCATACGCGTCTTCGACCGCCGCTGCGCGCCATCGGACGCGCGCGTTAAGCTCTGGATCGACCACACGGCGCCGGTGATCTGCGCGCAGCTGCGCGGCAATTGCGTGCTCAGCGGCAGCGCCTCCGGCGACATCAAATACTATGACCTGCGGAATATGCCGCAGAACAGCCTGCCGAACTTCCATCCAACGGGCGGCGCCTTAGCGCCCATGACTGCGATGGCCGTACATCGCAAGGCGAACATCCTGGCATGGTGAGTGAAGAATATGCTACTTAACCTGTTACATCTGTGACACCCTTATCTCCGATCATTGGCTCAAAAAACAGATTCGGTGATTGCTCCCAAACCACTGGGGCGATTTGAATTTTCTCTTCGGATTCTTGTTGCAAAAATTAATCCGCGTTGTAAACTGTTTTTGCGCGGCCGCCAGATGGCGCCGTTCACGCCCACCAGTTTATTCCATTTTTCTCCCGAACGATGCTCCCGAGGGAAATGCAGATGACGGCAACACCCGTCAAAGAGTGCGCTCTATCATTGTGGAAATTTTCAATCCTTTTACTTTTCACGTTTCCGAAATATCTCAAGTTCCAACATTCTAAACTTTACTTTTTCGCCCAGTGTACAGAAACGCGAATAGCTATAGGGTTGAAAATTTCCATAGTGATAGAGCAACATTTTTGACGGGTTTTGCCGTCATCCGCATTTCCCTCGGGAACATCGTACGGGAGAAAACGGGAATAAACTGGCGGGGGAGAACGGCGCCCTCTGGCGGCCGCACAAAATCAGTTTACGAGGCGCATTATTTTTAGCAACAAGAATCCGAAGAGAAAATTCAAATCGCCCCAGTGGTTTGGAAGCAATCACCGAATATGCGTTTAGAGGTTTTCTTTTTCTGCTCCGCGTACGTGTACTCTTGTTTCATTTACTTGGAAACATAGACATAGGGCTGCAGTTTCTAATGGGCAATGCATTGGCCTATGTTCGGGGATAAATGAGAAGCATTGTATAGTATATTTTTCAACAAACCTGTGTTTTTTCTGCTATATAGTGGATACGCCAATCAAACGATTGGCATTTACGACCTGCTCGGACGCCAACTGAATGTGATCCGCTTCTATGAGGGCTTCATGGGCTACCGCATCGGTCAAGTCGCCTGCCTCGCATACCATCCGTACAAAGTCGCGCTGGCGACCGGCATGAACGATTGCTCCATTAGCGTCTACTGTCTGGACAATCGCAGATGACAGTAGGAACTCCTTAGGTATTAATTAGAGTCCAGCAACGATGGCAAAAACCGCGCGATATAATGAACGATCAAAAGAGTATGTCAAATGATGTAATTGTGATCCCCTCCCCCCGGCGAACGTAACCGAAACTAGCCGATTACGACGAGAGAACATTCAATGCTTACGATGCGACGTTACCCCCAAGCCTCCCAGCACACACGTAGACAATTTTACTTTATACCTTTATCTTTAATACCTTAAACAGAATACCCAAATAATGTAAAGCACCTAAGCAATTTTGATTTGTTGCGGAGCAATCCTCCTCGCCATGCAGCGAGAAATTTATATTTACACAGCATATTTTTAAATGGTTATTTATTGTACAGAGAAACGCCCGTAAGTAATTGCAACAATACGCGTAATCGTCTATTAATTTGTATACACTATATATAATTCTACAAATCATGAATAATTTCATATTTTATAGTTACTTTTGTTTTATGATTAATTTTATGCCATCTATTATGTGCTGTGTGCTCTTTTTTCTGTTTATTCTGTTTACATTTGTAACTTGTATATACATTTAATCAAGATGGTTGCGGTCTGGATACTCGGGCTAACAGATTGAATAATTTTTCTTGATTGAAAAGCCAGATTTTGCCTTTATTTTATATTTATGCCTGTTAATGATGGATTGCAGAGTGTTAAAGTTGCGACAATTATCACGTACATTAAGGAATTGCTTGATTAACACACACACACAGCACACGGCATTGTAAGCGATGCAAATGTAAAGATTAATATATATTTAGTTGATAAGCGTAAAGATGACGAGCGAATGTTACAAACAATTGGCAACATGAAGACACACACACACACATCGGCAGTATCTCTGTTCGTGTTGTGTAAATGACGTATTTTTCTAGCAGCGCCATATTGTTTCTAGCATTCCATCCCAAAGCTAATTGTAATTGTAGAGAGCGTAAATACAGAACACAGAAGCAAGCATGGTAGTGTAACCGTGTTGATACTTGCACTTGTTAGAGCCCTCGTGCCATATGCACCCCCCTCACAGCATAATATAATGTTGATGTGTTGATGTCTATTACTTGTTTTTTTTGTGCTCTTGATTATGATTTTGCGCAGCGCTCGCAGCACCACTGCTGAGTACACACTGTCGAATTGACTCTGGCGCTCGTTGCGACGCTTTGTTATTATACGTTTCGTATAAATTACCAAATCACAGAAATTCTGGTAGGAATTTATAGCTATGGTTAAGGATTAGTTAGGCGAAAACATGATGTTATGAAGATATACAAGTATGTATGTACAATATTCACCCCCAGACACACAACACATTCAGATTAATTGATGTACTATTTTTATCAATATTCTAATTATATGCAGTTTTTAAAAGTATGTGAGATCCCGAGACTCCATTTTGATTTTTTTACATTTCCATCCAAACATGCAGGGCGCTTTTCCATCGAAACTTTGTTCCAAACCGTAGAATAACTCCATCTATATTATACAGGGTGAGTCTGACCCGCGCGATTCTTCGATTTTGGATAGAAATACTAATAATACCAAAAAACTATTTAGATAAAAGTAATGCATGCTTAAAATCTCCACAACCCTATAGTACATTACATACTGAAAGTGGAAAACAGTGAATTACATTATGAGCGAAATATTTACAGTGACTACCCAAATAGAGACACCCTGTATATTATAAATATTTTAAGTTAAGATCCAAACATGCAGGTGGCGCCACTGTCACTGGATAGAGAACGCGAGCCTTAGCTTTGGCCGTTAATTTCCCCTACTTCCGCACCGGTTTTCACAACGACTTCAGATTCAAATAATATTTTTTGTTTGGCGTCTTTGTGGACCAACAACAGCTAGAACAACATGTGCGCTTGCTGTTCGTACTCGATTAACACTAAAATTCCAGTAGAAAAAGAAAAATTGCATATATTTTACGCATTTATTTTTAATATCGCCAGTAATGCGCATGCGCCGGACGCGCACCGTTTGCACATACAGGGTAAGTGCGGAGTGGTTGTAAAGAACGCAGTTAAGTCCAACAGCCGATAACACGTTCAAATTTCAAATTCATTTGCAAAATGGTTCCTTGATAATATACTAGATTTAATTCTTTGTGTTTTTATTTGTAGTGTGGATAAATTGATTTTGTGTCATGATCATTGTTGATCCTAGTTCCGAGGTTAGACGCCTCGCGGCACTCGCGCTTTTTCTCGCGCTCGCGCCATTTGTTTTCGCCTGTTTCGCAGTTCCGCTGTCCGGTTCGCCTGTCCGCCATTTGAGCGTTTTGTCAGCGCTTCATTTTCCTTGCGGCTGTGTGCCCGGCATGATACGCGTTTTATTCCGGCGTAATTTGCGGCGTGCAGTACTCGCTATTCTCAAAAACACATCGTAATTTCGTGCAAAATTTGCTGATTTCATAATGGCCAGGTGAGTCGTTGCATTTCAAATCGTTCGCCATGCTTTCCTACATCAAATCCTAGACTCACCATTGTACAAAATGTCCACTGCCCACAGCAACACATACTACGCAATCGAGTTCAAATCGCCGAAAATTCATCCGTCCAGGAACACCAGAAAAATTTACGTAAGTCGTTGTAATGCTTGTGATAAACCGACCAAAAATCCTCCTAAAACATTCATTCTTTTGGTGCAGTGTGAGTTTAGCAATTATTTCTGTAAATTGAACAATACGGAGATTCACAAGCTGTGTCTGAATTATGAAGAAGGAAGTGGAAAACTCTATTTCAAAACCCTCAGGTAAATTAGACAACAATAACAGGCACATCATTTGCTTGCTACATTGCAACTGAAAACATTTGCAGAGAAATCTTTGCCATCCGAGATGCAATCTTGAATAACAACATTTTTTCAATTGTGGTGGGTGATGTCATACCAGAATTAATCAGTGATCCAGTTGATCCAGTTGAGGCAGTTGATCCAGTTGATCCAGTTGATGTTAATGCGAAGAGAGATTCTTCATTGCTTCGAGGGTAAGTAACAGTTTCTCTCACATCTTTGTACATTATTATGATTTGCAAATGAAATCCTAGTCAAATTATTGCGGATTTGAACAGCTATCTGAGCAACCAAGGCAACAAATATTTTAACATGCTGAACATTACAAGTAATGTAACAACAGCTTGTAATGAACAATCTGCTAACACATCGCATGCTTCGTCCGCGATTACTTCTGCATCCAATACTCTTGTTTTAACACCGCGTCAACTGGTGAATAAGTTGAATATTGTTGCCATTGACAGGCCCTTACCTGCCCCATCAGCAGCTTCAGCCTCAACTTTTAATACTTTATGCTCACATGATGATTCACCTGAGGCTGTGGGTGATGGACAACCACAGCAGGCAAATAAATGCAGATGTTTGCAACAATATCCATCTGGAAAGTAAGGGAATGCTTCAATACTTTTGGATACAGTTTGGATTGATTTCGCGTTTGTTTTGTAGGCTTTGCATCGAACGAATGGTGCTGAACACGAATTTCGTGATTCAAGTGCTTGGTACTGCATCAAGCTCCACATTCATTGCTTTGATACAAACCAAAGCATGTTTGGATTTAGAAGAACTGCTAAGGAAAGCGCCTGTTGACGAGAAATTACCAAGTCGGCAAGTTTCAATTCAGTTTAATTCTATAGGGTGATTCATTAGTCGCGATTTATTCGTGGAGTAAAGATGGCCTTGAAAGAAATACAATTTGCGAAAGAAAGTAGGTAAATTGTTCTTTGTGGCCGAGATACAGAGCTTTAAAGTTTCTTTGTCAACTTTGTTTCTAATTATTCTTTTATTTCAATTAAAGGTGTAATTGAATAGTACATTACATACATATAAAAATAGACATTTCGAAAAAGCTATTGGCATTGTTTAACAATGTAAAACAATAATATATTTTTTATGAAAAGAAATTAACCGTTTTGTAGCACGGTTTTGTAGGTTTTTTGAAGTCCTACAACGTTCATTATAGACATTTCGTCGTAGATGAGTTTCCTCAAACCTGAAAAATACTAAGAAGAAAACTACCCTTTTTTTCGTTGAATAACTCGGAGAATATAGTCTTTGCGAAAAATGTTGTTTAATATAGATTGAAGAGGAGTTCAATAACTATTAAATACTATTTTAGAATTTGTTCCAGTCCTAACAAGAAGCAAGATATTTGAAAAAAAAGTTTTTCATCCCTATTCTTTTGTGGGCGGCCGACGCTAACCTCGCTGAACCCTGTAAATTTAATAATCTTTCAATTACACCTTAAATTTAAACAAAAGAACAATTACAAACAACTTTGACATAGAAACTTTAACGATCTGTATTTCGGCTTAACTTTTTTTGCGCCAAATGTACTTCTTTCAAAAGCCCCTATAATATCTCCATGGATAGAACGCGACTAATGAATCACCCATTATACAGGGTGATTCATTATCAACATTGGCAATAATAAAAGAGTTTTGTTTTAGATTCGCTGGGGACTTGGTGCTTGTTGTATTGCCCGACCACAGAGTAAGCCGAGCTTTCATTCTGGAGCTGCTTGAGCCTGGTGAGAAGCAGTACAGGGTAGCAGCGCTGGAATTCGGGGAAGTCGTCGATGTCAGCGAGGTGTACGCGGTGCCGGAGAAAGTGCGCAACTTTGACGAGTTTGTCTGCCTTTGCGAAACGTCGGAATACTTTGTCTGGGTGAGTCAACTTGGGGGGTGATTCACGTATTTCGGGCGAAGAAAAACTCATTTCTCTCGGCTGGTTGTCACAGTTATGTAGACATGTAGACATAGGTTTTGACAAGCGAAAACTAAGTCGTCACGAGAGGACGGATTTCGTACATAATCGCATGAGAAAGAAAGTTAGAACCTATAGGAAAGCCGATTTTACGCGTCAAGTATAACCGCCCTGGGCGATTATTTTATTATTTGCCTATTTGGTCAAAATATGTACAAATCATGCATTTCAAGTTTGAAATTGTTTGAAAAATGTGTCTATGTGTAACAGTGCGCAAAGTTACTCGTCAGAAAAGCGCTTTTACGATGCAACACCGAAATATTTCGAAATTCCGTTAGTTGCGCCTGACCTGCGGAATTCTTCGATTACGGATAGAAATACTAATAATTTCAAAAAAATTATTTAGATAAAAGTTATGGATGATTGAAATGTCTACAACCCTAAAATATTTTCAAGTGCACATTATGTTGGCCTAAAAATATACAGTCAAACTTAACTTTAAAAAAATGGAATGGTATATCAAATTCAATTATTCAAATGCATTTTTTCAATTCTTTTGATAGTTTTGAAGTTATTCCTGAAAATTCGGAAAATGCATATCTTCCTAAAAAAATTAATATCTCTTAAACAAAATTAGTTAAATGAATGCGATTTTATTCAGTCTATTCACTGAATGTGTACCTGAAAATTTTACTTTTACCTTTCTAATGAAAAAGTAAAATTCTCAATTCCTTCTTCCCCTAAAATCCTTCCAATTTCCAAACATGTATAAAACTTCAATGGTATCCATTTAAAATGGTATATTTTTGATATCAAATTCTAATCCATATTTCAATTATAAACATATTTCCCTTGAAAGTTTTTTCTATTCTCTTGCTAGATTTGAAGTTAAAAAAGTGCATGTCTTCCTAAAAAATAAATATCTCCCAAAAGAAATTAGTCAAATGAATGCGATTTTGTGCAATCTATAAAACGGAAATCTAACTAGACGAATATCTAATGGAAAGG
>JARJDQ010005493.1:0-13650 GCA_030264215.1 Geostiba sp. GC000077 | reverse complement strand
CTATGTCCCCAGGCCAATGCCAGGGCTAACTGACTCTGCAACCGCGTGTCCTGACTCGCCCCTTCCGATAACAACTCCTCCAACGGCTCATAGGGAAATACCCGACCCCGCTCTTCTCCTTCATTACAATGTAGGTCACGCCGTCTGCGGCGCCGGGACAAGCAATCAGAGCTAGAACCACTAGAACTAGAAGTCGACGTCTCTAATTCAATAACCTGTGCTTGCTCGGCTGCCTCCCTCACAGATTCTACCTGTAATTTTACTTCTACAGCTTCACTCTTTTCTTTTTCTTCCAGAAATCTGATTGTATCTTTAAGTCTTTTTTGTTCTGCCATCTCAAATAATTTTTTTTGTGCTAAATTTAGAGGTGTTTTTCCTTGGTAATCTATGAGCCGAAAATTAGCCATGTTCTCTAGTAACTCCTCCACTATTCTAGTATGAGCATTTTGAGCTGCTAGGTGTAACGGAGTACGGCCATCATTATCAGCTACATTGATATTAATATTTTTTCCTTGTCTTATTAATACCAATGCTGTCTCAATTTGATTATTCTGAGCTACTAGGTGTAACGGAGTGCGTTTATCACTGTCGATTGCATTAACATTTGCCTTTTTTTCTAGCAATACCTTCACTGTATCTGTATAGCCATTCTGAGATGCTAGGTGTAATGGAGTGCGTTCATCACTGTCGATTGTGTTAACATTTGCCTTTTTTTCTAGCAATACCTTCACTGTATCTGTATAGCCATTCTGAGATGCTAGGTGTAACGGAGTGCGTTTATCACTGTCGATTGCGTTAACATTTGCCTTTTTTTCTAGCAATACTTTCACCGTATCTGTATAGCCATTCTGAGATGCTAGGTGTAACGGAGTACGTTTATCACTGTCGATTGCGTTAACATTTGCCTTTTTTTCTAGCAATACTTTCACCGTATCTGTATAGCCATTCTGAGCTGCTAGGTGTAACGGAGTGCATGTATCACTGTCGATTGCATTAACAGTTGCCTTTTTTTCTAGCAATACCTTCACCGTATCTGTATAGCCATTCTGAGATGCCAAATGTAATGGAGTCAAAAGTTTGCTACTAACTGCATTAATATTTGCTTTTTTTTCTAGCAATACCTTCACTGTATCTGTATAGCCATTCTGAGATGCCAGATGTAATGGAGTCCAGTCTTTAATATCACATACGTTAACATCTTCTCCTTTATTTTTTAAAATCGTCTTTATCTCTTCAGTTTTGTCTTGAATGGCCGCCAGGTGTAATGGATCCCAAGTTTTAGTATTGCCTGATTTAATATCTTCCGTCAGCAAGATCTCCATCGTATCCGTATATCCATATTGAGCTGCTAGGTGTAGTGGAGTCCAATCTTTGTCATTAACTGAGTTAATTTTTGCGTTTTTATCTAGCAATAACCTCACTGTATCCGTAAGTCTCTCCTGAGACGCTAAGTGTAACGGAGTCCAACCATTTATATTACCTGAGTTAATATCTGCTCCTTGATTTATCAGGAACTTAATAATATCAGTGTAACCATTTTGTACGGCCAAATGTAACGCAGTATTTCCCCATTCATTAGTAGATTCAACAACGGTTTTTATTTCATTATATCCCAGATTGGTTTTTATGCTATTCAAAAATATTTTTACAGATTTCAATGTTCCAATATAAGCTGAAGTTAACCAAATTGTTTCTTTATCTTGGTTTTTAGAAATTAATAGATTCTTTATCTCTTCTATTGTCTGTAATTTTTCTTTACCAATCTTCCATAATTTTTCTAAAATTTCTATATTTTCATTCTTTAATACTAAATGCCAGGCGGTATTTTTATCAGAATTATCTTCAGCTAACCATAATTCTTTGAATTCTATTGTGTTTAACTTTTCCGCAGCCTGTTCACATATTTTTTCAAATATCCCTTTCTGAAACAACCCTGTGGCTGATCGATGCCAAGCTGTATATCCATCACTGTCGTCATGTAATAATAATTCTTTTAATTCTATAGGGGTTAACATCCCTGAGGTCCATTTCCATAGTTTCTTCTCTACTACTTCCATAATATGGGAGTTACTAGATGCCGCTCTATGCCAGGCAGTATATCCATAATTATCTTTTTGTAGAAAAATCGTTTTGATTTCTTTTTGTTCTAGTTCTCTTTCATATATTTCACGCAGTTTATTTATTATTTCAATATTTCCACTTTCTACTGCTAGATGTAAAGCACTTCTTCCATTACTGCTAGACAATAATATTCCTTTTTTTACAGTTTCTTTATCTAGTTTTTCTTGAGCCAATTTCAACATCTCTTCTAATATCATCGGATTTCCACTTTTTACTGCTAAATGCCAAGGCTCGTCCCAACTCATATTTTCTAATAGAAATAAATTTTCAAAATCTCGTTTCTTTAATATTTCTTTAGCTATCGACCATAGTTTATTTAATATCACTATATCGCCATTTAGTATAGCTAAATTCCAAGAAGAATCTCTATTCACATTATCAAAAGAGAGAAAAATATGGTGTAGAGTTTCCAAGTGATCTCCCGTTTTTAAACTATCATACAAAAAATTAATAATATTTATATTTCCCTCTAGTGATGCTTTATGTAATATTGTTCCCGTTTCTTCTGTACTTATTTTTCCACCATGCCACAACTCATGTATTATATCTCCATATAGTCCTAAAATATTTTGTGAAAAAACAGAATTTTTAAAAAAACCATCTATGAAGTTTCTTATTACTTGATAATCATCTAGCATAAATATATTTTCTAATACGAAATCTTGAAATATTTCTGACGGTTGTCTTTCTTTTTTTAATTGTTCCACTAGAAAATCTGCTGCAAAATATTCAGCAAAAGTTCGATGCACGAAATCTATTTTTCCATTTTTTTGTGCTATCCCAATCCTAGATAATTTTTCATTCTGAATTTCTCTGGACTTTTTGTTTTCCAACAGCATTTCTTTTTGTTGAGGAAACAGCATTTTTATTGCCAACTGCTGATAAGTTTTCCTTAGATTTATACCTCCCTTTAAGATACCAATCAATTCCTCAGTTGCTATATTAACTACTGATGGGTTATTTTTTTCTGAAATATATATAAGGTATTTTCTATCTAAGAACTTTTCATACAAATCAAGTAAATCTAACTTAGATGGTAGATTATGTTCTGATTTACCTGAATAACAGTATTCCTTAAATTCTTTATAAAATGCTTCTGCCAACATGTAAGTTTGCAATGGAATACCTGTAAATTTTTTATCTTTAATTGATATTTCCAACTTAGCTATTAATTCTTTTGCATAGTCTTCTGTTCTTTTGTTATTAATTTCTGTATTCTGTAATAAATTCCCCCAAAATTTAGTTATAAATTCAACTTGATTTTCTTTAGAGAATGACTCTAAAGTATAGGAAAAATGTTGTAGTTTGTTCTCTAAATCCTCTTTTAAATGAGGTCTAGTAGTAACCCATAGTTTATGCACTGAAGTCTGCTTTAAACTTTGTAGTAAGCCAAGAACGGTACCTTTATAATTAGGACTAACTTCATCAAAGCCATCTAACATTACCACTACTTTTTCTTCTTTAACAAGATGCTTGAATAGTTGTTTTTCTAAACTTTCTTTTTCAAGATTTAATAGCCCATCCACTACAAATTCAATAGCTGATTCAAGAGTGAAATCTTCATTCTTCTCCTGCTTTAATTTTAATATTTCTGTATGATCATTCAAATTAATCTTTACCACCCAATGGGATGGATTCTGTTCTTTTATTTTATAAGATAAATGAGTTAATACGGTTGTTTTCCCCATCCCTGCGGTATCAGAAATAATAATAAATCTGTTCTTATGTGGTTGATATATAAGCCCCTGTAAATTTTCCGGAGTATAATTTTTAGTTTGGCTGGTATCAATATATTTCCGTAAATTCTCTAAACTGCCTTGAGATTTCTGCCAAATCCATTGTCCAGACTCTTGCTGTAACCAATGAACATTTTTACTTGGGTTCTGTTGACAAATCTGTTCAAATTCCTGCTGGCTTTTTGCCATGAAATCAGTAAATTTATTTAATTTGATATCATTGAATATTTTTGATTCAATTGTTACTTGCTGATTAAAAGTTCTATCGATATAAAAGTCTGGGTCATATCCGTAGGATATTGGGACAGGTTTACCGATTTCTAGCGGTTTTTCTGAAGCCAGCAGATTTGCCAAAGGTAGAGCGCCTGCTACGGGTGAGTCAGCCCGCATAAGTTGTTGTAGCTCAACGGTATACCCTTGAAAGTTAACAACTGTTTTTAGGATATTCTCTTGTGATGATCGGGTTAAGTCTTTCCAGGAGTAGACACGGTCATCTATCTTCCTAGGAGAGAATTTCCTCCATTGCTGTTCGATAGCTTCCGTTTTTGGCACAATGAGAATGATTTTCTGCTTTGAGGTAATGCTGTCTAAAGTGGACAATACTGCTTTCCGCGCTTCTACATCCTGTGTGCAATCAATAATCAGCCATGGATGAGCAGGTGACTTCATGGCATCAAAAATATTTTGGGCAATCAAATCATTTTCGAACTGGGAAGATTGTGCTACCAGTACATCGTGAATTAACTGGCTGGGAGTGCGACTCTTAGCTAACTGCTGGTAAAGGTTTAGTAGAGTCAGCTGAGTATTACTGCTAGACAACAGGGTTATTTGTTTTCCATTGGTAACTTCATTAGATAGTAATATAACATCAGTTAGCTGGATGGATTTTGAGAGTTCTTTTATTTTATCTAACTTCTCAAGTTGTTGATTAAGGTCCTGTATCTGGTTCTGTTTTTTATAGTGTTCAGGGTCTTCGATAAAGGCTTGTAAGTCTGATGGTATTTGTTCTTTATACCACGTGAATAGTGAAGATGCTTGTTTTTTGAGTTTGTCTTCTCCAATTTCCGCTCCATATTTGGCCAATAAATGAGGAATACGAACAATCAGCTCTGAAGGCCAGTCATTTTCTTGGTAAAAGGTAAAGACCCGTTTAATGACTTCATCAACATCATCTTGTTTAGATGCATCCTCAACAATATTTTGAAATTCTGATTTTTTCTGTTCATCTAGTGCTTCATAAGGGTTACAGTCATTATAGTAACGAATTTGCATCGCCAGATGGGTAAGCTCGTGGGCTAAGGTGCCATGTAAATCTTTCTGTTTGGCGCCGATATAAATCCTTCCACGTCGATAGTCGCAAGCACCGGCCGTGGCAGCTGACTGGGTAGGGTCCATGTCGATAATTGAGCCATGATTGAAATCAAAGATAATATCTAAAGATTTTGCCTGCTCGACCACTTTTAAAATGGTTGAAATTTCTGGGATATCATCTAACGTTTTATATAATTCATTGATTTCATCAAAACGATTAATGCCTTGTTGTCCTAATCCAAGCCTAGATTTAGATAACAGATAGGTAATGTGTGACTGCTCTGCTCTAGCGAAGAAGTTCTTTTTGGCGTTCTTTAATCTCTGTTTTTGGTCTTCAGTTAATTTTTCTTCTGGAAGCTGTTCTTTCTCTATCCCTACAGCGTAACCTTGCGATTGTAAAAAAGCATAGATTTCATATTGTTCGGCATTCAGGGCTTGAGTGAGCGCGGAGTGATTCTCTGGGTTATAGGCCTGTTTTAGTTGATGGTGGTCTTTAATAAAAATCTTAACTTTGTCCTTAGCACCTTCTTTCAGTGCTTCATGGAACTGTTTCCTGGTTGAAATCAAAGCCTTTAGTTCTTTATTATCAGCAATATCCTGTTCTTGGAATTCTTTTGGGAACGGTGAGTCCGCCTCAAGTAGCTGCTTAACCGCGTTGTAGCGTTCATTTTTCCAGGCTAGTGTAATGGCATTATCGATATTTTTATTATACTGAGCAATATCAGCCCCCAGACGAATAAATAGCTGTAAATTGTCGACTTTGCCTTTTTCAGCAGCAATCATTAGTGGTGTATTTCCAAGGTCATCCTTGAGTTTGAGTAGCTCCCTGGCTGGGTTTGATAGGAACCATTCCTCAGTGACAGTCCCTGGGAAAGGTAAGTTTAGTAGGGCCTCCAGGCTCTCTGGGGTAGCATATTCAGCGGCGATTTCCAAAGCCCGCTTCCGGTCGGAGTTTCTTTGGGTTAAATCCTTATCAGTCATGGCTAACATGAACCAGCGCAACGATAAGCTATCCTCATATCGGGCTGCATAGTCAATTAAGCGCCACGTATCAAACTCCTGAGAGGTATCCAAAGTGGCGCTTAACAGACTATCATCACTCAGTTGTCCGCCCAGATTGGCTTTTAGGGCCTTCAACAGTTTGTCAAAGGTAAAGCTTTCTTCTACCGTGATGAATTCCTCAGAGGCGGATCGGGGTAGAGATTGCAAGTC
This sequence comes from Geostiba sp. GC000077, assembly GCA_030264215.1. Taxonomy (NCBI): domain Eukaryota; kingdom Metazoa; phylum Arthropoda; class Insecta; order Coleoptera; family Staphylinidae; genus Geostiba; species Geostiba sp. GC000077. Next base: position 7,270 of record JARJDQ010005493.1, on the reverse strand, counting down.
AACATGAGAAAAGTCACCAACCCCCTGGTTTCGATAATAGAGCTGGCCGGCTGAGGGAGATTGCCATTGGAGAATGATAGGTTTATTGTTGTTAAAACCTGATTGAAGGGTAATCAGAGCATCACCATCGGGCAGACCGTCTGTTTTTACCGCTATCACAAGCCAGTGGCTGGCCTGATTAAAGGCTTGATAGAATTCTTCACGCTGCATAAACCCCAGTGCTTCCTGAGGAGTCTGAGCGGTTATCTCCAATATCCTAAAGTTCGGGTCTAACAGATGATTGCCAATCGAAGTTAAGGCTGTCTCATCCGGTAAATTAATAGTCCTGGTATAGTGGGAAAATTGGCCTGGGGATGGTTGGCTATCTCTAGGTGGCGGGCTGCCTTGTGCACCGTTTGTCGGCTTTTCCTGGTCCATCGATAGGCCTGAGGATGCTGTCAATCCATCTAAATTTCCAGGGCGTGCTTCTAGAGGTGAGTCTATCAGAGTATCGCTACCTGGATTATTACGTAATACAGGAACAAAATGAGCATACCCCTCATTTAAGATATGCAAAACCTTATCATTGCGGTAAAGAGCGTCTACTTTATCGTCACCAATTGACTTTGAACCTTCAGAATCTATTAATTGATGTACAGGAACCACTTGGTTGTTTACATTATGTTTTTCAATTACATGAAGTTTAATACTGTATAGATGACAAAGCATTCGTCCTTCAATTTCTGGTCTGCCCCAGAGAGCAGGTCCTAAATTTAATGGTCCTACCTCGGTTGCTGTCAACTTAATGCGCACTAGATAACTGTTAAGATCGGCTTGTTCTATCCTACCGTCTGTTGCGTATCCTCCAACTTCAGCATCCTCTGCAATGGCTTGACGCCATGTTTTTCTTGTTCGGCTGCCATAAACAGCATCTGGGTTATCTTTAGCATACTCATAGCAGTTTTGTCTTAACGATTGGACGGTAAATGGTCCACCAGATATGGACAACTTGTTCATTCCCTGAGCTATGGAACTAAAAAAACAGTCCCCTTCCCCTAAGGCTGTTTCTTCTGTAAAGTCATTGGGAATTATTGATTCTTGAACTTCTGAGGCTGTATTTATTTGAGAAGTTTTAGACATTCCTACTGCCAGACTGCGAGACTTTAATAGAGATGTCACCTTTTCCGAACATTTAAGTTTTTCAGCTAATTCTAAAGGAGTATCCCCATCACTGTTTTTGATAGTAACATCAGAACCATGGTTTAAAATAAATTTTATTATATCTAATTCATCTCTTTTAATAGCTAAATGTAAAGGAGTGTTTTTATTGTCATTGCCATCTTGGGCGTTGATGTTGGGTTTTGGTTTTTTATTAAATAACTCTCCAAGTTTTTCTAATTTCTTCTCTACTGTAAGATTCTTTTTTCTTATTATATTGAATAACTTACTATTGTTTTCTATCTGTTCGCTATCTGAGCGTCGGTAACGTTTATGCGTGGTTAGACTGAGCGGATTAAGTTGGCATAAAAAGTGATGTGGTTTATATGTAGAGTGATTATAAATAATGGATACCTTAGACATAAGTATACCTCTACTTTGTACAGACCAGATTATTTTCTTATTAAGAAATAGGTTTACCTGTATTCACCATTGAAGTCAACATGGTCTCAAAAATATATTTTAAATTGAAAAATATATTAATCAATTCAATGGATTAATAATTAGCATATGTCTCATAAAAGCAACTGATTTTAAAATATCCGCTATTCTTATTAACAAAATAATTTTTTATAAAAACATTAAATTATTTATATAATATATTTAAAATTAATTATATATATTATTAGGTATAAAAATTAAGTTTTAGTAGCGATAAAACTTATAAGTGTTGAAGAATATCAATTAAAGAAAAAAGATAACTTTTTATCCTTATTGAATTTAAAACTTGACTTCTTTTATATTTAAGATGAATACTGATCTCTCTGATAGCTTCTTTTCTAAGTTATGCCTAATATAGAAGGTGAGCTTATGTCAAAAGTACGTCTCCAGCCCTCTGCTGATTCATCCAATATTGCAACGTATTCAGCTCAATCACACAACCTCACTATTCATAAGCGTTACCGACGCTCAGATGAGGGGCCATCAGGGAATCACCGAGAGACTCCTGTTTCAGAAAAATTAGTGGTAAAACAGTTACAACAGAAGCGTAAGAATTTTAAGCAATCCATAATAGCTGACTTGGGAAATAATCAACAGCCACCTCTTGATAAAACACCAGCTTATCCCGCTCCTTATGTCCTGGCTGATTTATCGAACAAAGCTTACGTAGACTATGAAAAAGGAGAATATGCGCGTGACTATGAGAAACGATTATTTCCGAAACCTGAAGAAGAGCTTCTGCAAGGTTGGAAATTATTAACGACAGCAAAAAATCGAGATGGTTATTTTGGGGCTGCCTATTGGCATCCTAAACACCACCAAGTGGTCATTGCCCATCGCGGTACAGTTCCTACTGATTTCGGGGCAGTCTGGACTGACCTAAAAGGCATCGTGTTTAATAATTACGTGTCGCAAATGAGTTCAGCAGTCACCTTTTCTAACCAAGTAGCTACTGTATTACATGAAATAGCTAAAAATAAAAAAGTTCATTTCCAACTATTTTTTACTGGACATTCATTAGGTGGCTGGCTAGCACAAATTACCACGTTTAGTACTAAGTATCTTAAAAAAGAGGGCGATAAATTTATCCTGAGGAAAGATGATGATCAAGAAACTTATCATGCCCGTACGGTAGTTTTCGATAGTCCAGGCAGTAAACCCATGCTATCTAAAATGATAGATGATTTTGATATGCGTTATGCGCCCTCTACTGAATTAAGTGCATTAGATATCACCAGTTATTTATCAGTACCCAATCTAATTAATACCTGCAATGCTCATATCGGAACGATTTATCGTATTTTTCCAGATTTCCAGATGAACACACTTGAAAAAAATACTGCTTACTATAATTTAGTAACACATGAGATGGCCAATATTATAAAAGCCTTTAATTCTGAAACCGGTCAAGTACATACAGAGGCTGGTCTCTTAAAGTTACATGAAGTAATGGATTGGCCAATCAATGAGATTTTAAAAAGCAAGAAGGAATTTAATCGTTGGGATTTTTTTTTAAAATTAACACGTTTGCCTGATATTAGACGTTTAGGTAGTGGTAAAGAATTTAATGATGTATTTAAATTAGAAGAAGATGTTACAAAGTACCATCCTGGTGCTACTGATAATACCTTTAAGATAAAAATTAATGACGATTACCGTACTGTTCGTTACCGAACCAAGCCTGTTGATGAGAACAAGGGTTATCTCAATCTATTTACTCAGGATGAAAGACAGTTTCTAGAGCGTTATCATTGGTTACGTCAATTTTCAGATTTTTTTAAACCAGAAAAACTGTTTTCTATGGTACGGGACGCTGCACTTCAAAGGAATATTCAGGAAAAACTGGGACAGTTTGAAATTGTGGGTGATACTATCCGATGCTCAAATACCAATAAGTTACAAACTCTAGTGCCCTATGTAAAAAATTTGCTGTGGCTCTTCCCTAAGATAAAAAAAGAAATCAAGCAACAAGCAAATCCCGCTAATATTAGGGGTAGGGTTTTTCAGCTTGAAACGCAATCCTATCTAAGAGGAATCGAGCAAAATCCAGTGGATTTCTATTCAGGCAACTTGAACTTAAAGGACTTTCTAAACAGCAATCAACAAGTTTGGGAACTCAGGATGCTGATTGGGAGTTCTGAAGTGGGATTTATTAAAATTTATCATACATTTCAGAAATTAGACGAAATTGATTCATCGGGTTATTCAAAACATTTCACCGCATTAAAACTCAGTCGCCTTTTATCTGTCAATACATTGATGAGTATAAATAAATTGTTAAAATCAGAAGAAAAACATCTATTAATTTTGACTGATGACACGCATCAGGTTACCAGTGATGATAAAAAAATACTTAAAGAACTGTTTGAAACAATCAAAGAAAAATCATCCATAAAAATTATATTGACTACCTCAAAATTGGAAAACACTCCTGCTTCCGTTCTACGGGAAATCGTAAAAGAAATACCCAATGACAGTGTTACAAAATATACCGAAGAATCCATGACTTGGGGAGAACTAACTGTCGAGTCACAGCGTAAGCTATTGGCAAGAGATGTGAAATTTCAAGGAAATAGTATACCTTTAAATTCATTAATAGCTTCTGAAGTCCCGTTAACAATAGACGATAAGCAATTCGATGATATCTTAGAAAATGCCCCGATTGAGATAAACAATGCACCCATTCACTCGGGTGATTTACAAGCTACGTATGCCATAGAGGCAGGCGGTAAAAAAGCAGAGGCATGTCATATAGTTGACGCCTTAAAGTCAGAGAAGGTGTTGTTCGTCGTCAGTGGGCTAAATTCTGAAACATCAGAAGCAGCGCTAGTGGAATTACTGTATTCTGGAAGCGCTGATAACCAGCGCCAAGCACTGCTGAGAGATATTAATGTAAAACTACAGAACAAGAAGATAATGCTCCTTGATTGCTATGAAGGAAAAGATTGTTTAGATAAATTTGATGCGCTATGTCGTGATTTTTATGCCGGTGATTCTGAATATGCAAAAAAGGAGATTCACTGGCTAGCAGTAAAAAATAACCAGTTTATTTGGAAAAAGAGTTATGATTTTGATTTTTACATTCCTCGACGCTTGAAATCCTATCCACAAAGCGAAGAGCTCCCGTCATCGCAAAACATCGATGATGAGCAATTTGAGCAAGAAATAGACAAACAGCCTGTGGTCATCGTTTCTGCTGGGCCTGGCACGGGAAAGTCAACCTGGTTGACGCAATGGACTCAGAAAAAACTCCATAGCAACTGGGTTATACGTTTTAATCTTAGAGACTTGCAACCCACATTGGAAAACATGGACTCCGATAACTTAAGTATTGAATCGGTAAGTGGTTTTTTAGCAGAGAGTGCCGGAGCAGACAGCCCATGGCAACGTCTCTTATTAGAACATAACCTACGAGACCAAACCGCAAAACCTTTGTTGCTGTTGTGGGATGGTTTTGATGAAATCAAGGATAAAAAAAACAAGGGTAAAGCGCTTAAGCTATTGGAATTTATAAGATATAACACCAAAAGTAAGTTGATAATCACCACTAGTGAAACTGACAAGGAAAGTTTAGAAGAGAAACTAAAGCCATTTTCTGTCACTTTTGAGCCTTTACAGGGCGAGATTCGAGAAAAGTTCTTGGAGAAATTTTGGCAGGCACGGCTCTCCCTTATCTGGGGTCGCGCACAGTGTGATGAAATATTTTCCAATCAGGAGCATTCTAGGTTTAAACGTTACATCACACCGTTACTAAGACAGTTCGATGCGGTGCTTGGCCAGCAAACAGCTCACTTGCAGTTATTAGCGATAGGATTTCAAGCAGGGTTTGAACAGTTTGCTCAGTCTGATGATGCGCCGTTACCATCGACTCACTTTGAAAGTATTAATCTCAATGAACTATATCAGCGGTTTATAAATGCTAAATATGACCTATATCTGACAGAAAAAGCGCGGGGCACTCTACTCGATAAGAGCTCTAAAGAAGCACTAAAGTTGACCTACACTAAGGCACACCGACAGATTGCACTGCATATAGTATTCTCAAACGAAAAAGCATTAGAACTATTGAACAATAAAGAGAATCGGTACACCTTAGAGGACTTGGCTAAAATTGGCATTATTCAGCTGATTAATGGTAACCCTCTCTTTGTTCATCAAACTTTAGCTGAGCATTATGCGGCAGATTTCTTGTTTGCTCAAATGAGTAAGTCAACTCTACGCCCATCAGTGAAAGAATTTTTACTAAAAAATATTCTCACAGAATCCCGCTATCAAACCATTCGCACATTTCTAAACAGTCAATTACAAGAAAAACCACTTTCTAGTGAAGTTTTATCAGCGAGCGGAAAATTTCTCGCTGAACTCTGGTCCATTGATAGTTTGCAGAATAAAAAACCCAGAGAAACACCCTTCCAAACAGCCTGTGAAGAGGGAAATGGCGCTATTATTGATTTTTTAGTCAAGGCGCTCGAAAGGCAGCCTGATACCCTGAAAGCCCTGGTAGATGTTAAGTACCACCAAGAACGAGGAGTTTTGCACTATACCGCTAAAAGTGGTTATACAGCGGGGATTGAGCGATTATTAATCTCCGTGAAAGACTCGATGGATATCGAAGAGCTAATTAAGAGACCAGACAAAGAGGGTTACACCCCCTTGCACTTGGCAGCTAAAGTAGGGCGAGGAGCATTTATCCGGTGGTTACTCCCGTTTCTGCAGAAGTATAAACCTAAAGTAGAGATTAAAGTCATCATAGAATCGCAAGATAATCAAGGATATACCCCCCTACACCTGGCAGCACAACAGGGTCAAACCGAAGCAGTGAAAGCCTTGCTAGAAAATGATGCCAACATTGAGGCGACGGGTGGTAGAGACCACTGGACTCCGTTACATTTAGCAGCTCAACGGGGCCAGCTCGACACCACTCGATTATTGTTAGAAAAAGACGCAGATTTTTTTCACAGAAATAGCCATGACACAGTATTACATCAAGCGGTATCGGGTAATAACCTAGGAGTAATAGAATTAATTTTAAAGACTATTAAAGAAAAATCAAATAATGAAGAAGCTATAACTAAAACAATTAATACACCGGATAGTGAAGGCGATACTCCTTTGATGTGGGCTACTGAGAAAGGGAGAATGGAAGCCGTACAAGCTCTGCTTAAAACAGAGAGAATTGATATTAGCATTAAAAATAAAGAAGGTATGACCGCATTGCATTGGGCCGCCAAGGGTAACTACTGGGCAGTAGCGACTGCATTGCTCAATCATGGCGCGGACATTAATAATTTGAATGCTGAGCAGTGTGGTTCATTAAAGGACTATATAAATAATGAAGAGAAAATTGAGAATAAAATACAACTATTAGAAAAGATTGAGCAACGTTTATCAGCACTGCCCGTAGAGTCTGTTCAGGAGGTAGCCGAGCAAGCTGAGCAGGTTTTGGAGCCAATGGATACAGAATCGGGACCAAGTTGTGGTTCTCGGCGCCGGCGGGATTTACGGGGGTGTGGGGGAGAAGAGCGGGGTCGGGTATTTCCCTATGAGCCGTTGGAGGAGTTGTTATCGGAAGGGGCGAGTCAGGACACGCGGTTGCAGAGTCAGTTAGCCCTGGCATTGGCCTGGGGACATA
>JARJDQ010005489.1:0-11160 GCA_030264215.1 Geostiba sp. GC000077 | reverse complement strand
CTTTATAAACAAACAACAATCACACAATTGCTCATCTCAATGTAATATTGACATATTTACACTTGAGGGATCTTCCAACGGAGTTTCAATCTCCGCCTGACGAAGAAAGACGTTGCCGCGACAAGCACGCCATAACATGCGCTCGAAGGCCGGGATGCGTTCGCGAAGAATCACGCCGGCGACGAAACTAAATCGACAAGTGGAGTTATTAATCAGTTCGGGGCGTTAGCAGTAGCAAAGTAAAGTAGCCAATCTCATCAAGTTGGTTTGGAAAAAGTGAGATATCGATACTTTCAGATATGGCTACTTTCCTTCGGTACTTTCGGTAAGATAATACAAAAAATGGCAAAAGTTAAGACATTCAGTTATCAAATTCGGTTACGAACATAAATCATTAATAAATTTGACAATTTGAGCAAAATTGAACGATTTTCAAGTCAATTCAAAAGAAAACAGAATATTAATGCAGGCAATTCATCAACCCAACACAGAGTTTAATCATGACTTTGTTTAATTGTTATAGTAATAAATAAGTTTAATTTTAAGTTAACAACAAGGAGGAAATCGCATTTTGTTGCATTATCATTTACCATTGCTGGACTTTACTGAGGATGCGACTAAACACAGATTTAAATGTGATTTCCGGATGTGGTCTTATCAGCACTTTGTTATTAGGCATTAACAATTCAGTTATTAATAGTAATATCGAATCGAGATCGGTATGTACACATAGGAGCTGAGCTCAACAAGCTCAACGCTGGATTTGCGGCCTGGTTCGAAAGCTTGCAAAATAATAATTAAACAATTTCAGAACAGAACTGAAACGTCGGCGGTGTTGTAGAACACATATTCGTGTAAGACACAACGGAGAAACGGTTAAATCAACAAAAAGGGGGCACATTGTTAGCATTTTAAAGTATAAATTACAACACACAGCAAGAGCAACACAACACAAAATAAAAAGAAGAAAATATGAAAAAAACATATTCATTTCGTGCTATTAGTGTGCACTATCAAACAAAGTGAAGTGGAGAGAAGAGTGTATGGCATCGAGGTATGGCATTCTAATATTGAGGTTAAGTCGTGGAGCGTAAACAAAGAAAATGTTGCAGAGTTGCACATCCACGACTATAACCTACAATGACATACGGTTGAATGCCTTATTGTGCTTGAATAAGTCCTAATTTTAAGTTTAGATACATTTTTAAATTTGGTGATTGTGCTACTCAGCAAAGAAACAGAAACAGCAAAGAAGCGTGTTTTATCCCCAACACACATTGAAAACTCGAATTATACGTATAGTAAGTAAGAATCTTACTGACCATGGAAGGAAATCTTCGGGATCAAGAGCTTTTTCCGGAAAACTGTTCAAAAAACAAACATAGTAGTAGTTGTTACTTGTTAACGCTGTGTGCTCGGCGATTGGTTGAGATTAATAAATGAGTTTGATAAGATGCAATGAACAAGCCTTCACATGGAAACTAAGTTAAAACTATATGCGATTAGTAATTGAGAGTGACGATTGCTGGTGAGGTGTGAGCTGAAGTATGATTGATTCTTGCACGATGCACGTATTGCTGATTGGAGAGAGTAGGAGGCATGGAACGGCGGTGTGATACGTACCCCAGTTGCACAGGGCCAAGGGCGCCTTGTCGGGCAATCGAGTCGTCGCTAATGAGAGCCCTGGTCATAGACTCGGTGGGATTTACACCACCTTCGTGCTGCCACAACACAACACATTAGCAAATAAAAACAAAACACAAACAAAACAATTTCAAACAACAAAAAAATAAACAGGTAACAGTTACATAAGTAAAAAAACAGGGGGCGGAAGATACAAAATACAAACAAATCATAGGCTGAAAGGTATCGCTATCAGAGTCGCAGTCCGCAGCAGATTAACACATGTTACATATCATGTTATTTCATTAGTGTTATCAGCGCTACCCAGGCTCCACGTAAATCGTTTCAGTATTAGTTGTGGCATGTGTTAGAAAGCAAGTTTGAGTATTGTCCATTGTTCATCAACAATCAACAAAATCCGGAATTGTAAAAGTTTTGAACATGTGTGGAATGAATGTTTAAGCCTTATTAAATCCAAAAGCCCCATAATACTTATCTAAACTACAAACTTAACGCTAATACTAAACCTACAAACACTTTACACACATTCGTTACACATGCAATATTAGCATATTAGTAATATATATTTCACTTAGGTGAATATTTTTTTTTCGTCGCTTTGCCGCTTGTTTAATCAACCTTGAGCGTGAAATGATAATTGTTGGGTTGCCACCGGTCGTATTTTAAGTGGATCAACGCATAAAAGGATAAATGTATTCATTTCTAATGTTCGTGATCGTGAAAAGAACAAAAGTAAAGCAAAACTTTGTTTGCAGTGATAAGCAACACATTTTATGTTTCCAACCCAGTCTGCCCAGGCAATTGCGAACGTGTTACCAGTTACGCTATTCTAAATATTTGCAAAACGTTTGCATTGCGATTGCGACTACACAACACCTGCAAATCAAGTCTGATCTGCTATAAATGATCAGCTGTAACAAAAAGTCAATAATAGCTCAAATCACGCGTGTTTGGTATGATTTTTCTATTGCCTTGCCTTAGAGTCGTTCGGAGGCTGCCCGCGTCCGCGACAATCATCTCAAAGTGCTGTAAGAACCACAAACATGTATTTGCAACTTGTTTGAAGTTAGAAGTTTGAATGACCAAGATTGAAGGGGGATGAATTCCAAAGTGCTAGTCTTAGCTTTTTCCATTTTTTTCTGGTGGTTTCGTCGAAATCTTTGAATGTTTGAATTAAAGTTGGTGATTTACCCGAGCTTGAGCGCCTGGCCGCCGGCGCGCAAACCCTCCTCGCCCAACAGGGTCACCTGCTCCTCCTCCCGCGACGGATCGGCCATCTGAGCAGACCCAACACGTTCAGCCTGGAGGAACACACAAATGCCCACAACGATATGCTACACTACCCACTAGGAACTACCCTCGTGTTTCTGTCTTTTTTTTTAAATTGTCATCAAAAGGAGTCGCGGCAATGTTTGTTTTGTTTTTAGGTTAGATTGGAACATTGGAACCAAAACCAAAGGAGCTGGAAGAGAAGAAGGAGCAACTAACAGAGAGCATTAAAAATGGGTAGAATAGAAATTAATCGATTAACAAAAAGTACCTAAAAAATATACAAACTAAAGTTAAAAACGTTTAAATAATCAAAACACAAGCACTTTTCGCAATTCTCCTGATTCGGTACCTCAGGTTACTCAGGCATCAGAAGCCAGCACATTCAAAAGTAATGTTAGTTAGTATTTAGCATAGCGCATAGCATTCGATGATTCGAGTTTATGAACGTATTTTTTTGTTAGGTTCATTATGCACAGGTGACAATGCAGAAGACACAAACGAATGATGTCATTCTAATTCCAATCAATAGAAATTGAAAATACCGGTTCGTTTACGAGCTCGTGGCCTCACGCTCCAAGAATAGCATCAAAGGAATAATTACGTATCTCTGGACTTCCCTAGTACCGCTAATATACAGGGTGTCTCAATTTGGGTAGTCACTGCTGATATCTCGAAAACTAGCAGGTGTACAGGATTTCTTCGGATTGTTCAGAATTCAATGCCTAGTAAAAAACATTACTGAAAATTTGCAATAAAATTAATGGTCCATGGTCAATTTTTGAAGTGTTTTAACACGAAAAGTATTTGAAAAAAAAACGTGTTTTTGGTTATAATAAATTAGTAATGGATTTATTGAGGGAACAATTTTATGTCATCAGAACAATTTTCCGGTTTATTTTTGCGGTAAACTTGAACGTAAACGTGACAACGGTGTTGCTTTCAATAAATTGTTTAAAATTTTCTCCGAACTACAATTTTTCTTCAAAATATGCCTTCTACGTTTGAAGATAGTTAAAAAATTAACTAGGCATTAAATCCTGAACAAGTTTCAGCTGAAAAAAAAACCTGTATACCTGCTAGTTTTCGAGATACCAGGTGTGACTACCCAAATTGAGACACCCTGTATGTACCTATCTGGAATAATTAAATAAACCGATTGCCGCACATGACAACAAGCAATTGCGCATTAGAAATTAATTTATTATATTAATCCTCATCCTTCAAATATTTAATTTTATTTATTGAACGAGTCGGCCGACTCTGCGGCAGAGATGAAACAAAAGTGGTTGCTATAAAAATCACATCCAGGCTAAAATTATCAAGTCCAAGGTGTGAATCTTAAAAATCTTTATGATCCACACGGATCTACACGGTGAGATAACAATTTCCGGGATCAATCAAATTTTAAACCTTTAAGTAGAGTTATAGAGTTGTAAGTTCTTAACTTTTATGAAATGAGAATATATGCGATTCACGTGACCAAGCCTATTGTAAAAATTAAAAACGAAGCACGCAAAGCAAACTAGTCACGCATCCATTGAAAACGTTTGTTTGCGTGTTTAATGTCTGGCCTGGAATTTACAAAAAACTCTAATTACATAAGTTACAAGCTGGCAAGTTTCAAGACACAAATTTTCTTATATCTGAATATGAACACACAATGAATGTTGTTACGCAAAGTAGTAATTTAATTATAAACACAATTTAGCTAGAATAAGCAAGTTGCAAGTCCTTCGGCGGCCGCGGCGTTTTTACGCGTGACCAGTGTTTTAATTGCGGTCACGCCAAAAGCTTGCAGCTTGACAAATAATTGAAGTGTTGAATTGATATACCGATAAATCATCACTCATCGCTTTGCGCTTAGATTATTCCACAATTCGAACTGCTTCATAATGTAGTGCAAACAATTGTACTGTACTGTACTCGCACACGATTGAACAATAAATAAAACTGTCAAGTACAGCTGAGGTATGCGCCCGAGACTCGAGAAGTCAAGATACGGAATGCCAAACAAAGTCATGAAATTTTCATGGGCACGATGAGGACACGACAATCACGTTCACTGGCTAGGGCGGCTAGGCTTTCGATTTTAATTCGAAGTTAAAATGGGAAAAAAAATATTAGCTGAAAATGTAATTTCTATGTTAAAAAGAGCCACAAAACCAAAAAAAAAACGGAAAATATTTAAAAAGTAGCACCCGAAACCAAAATAACTATTAAGAAATAAAAGCGAATTCCTAAATAAATACGGGATTGCAAAGGATTGAAACATTGTAACTACTGAAATGTGCATAAACAATGTTGTATTCTCAATTTATACTTTTTGTAGAATTACGCGAAAGTTGGGCAATTTGTGTTAACTCCAGGCTGATCTAAAACATTTTATAGAAATACACACACAGACCGAGGACACAATTTCTCCTCTCCCCACATCTCCACGCTTTCGATTTGATTCATGTTTGCAATCCAATGAACATGAGTATTGATAACGCACAATGTCGCTTGTTTACTGTTTAGTTTACAGTTTTACAGTCCACATCCACACACGATGCTGGTGCCATTTGCGTTGGAATGCTGGCATGGAAATTCACAGATGCGAGTTGGCATGCAGATGCAGTGGTGTATTTTACAGCTTACACGCTTAATCTTACCCATTACACCATAATCCCGCACGATCCTCACACGAATCATAAACGTTCAATCGTTTGTATGAATGAATCGGAATCGTGACATGCAGCGCAATACTGCAGCGAAATTTCGACTTAAAACAGCACTTTACAGGAGTAAACAATTATTAACGAAGCAAACATGTCAATGGCACGTTGAATTGATGCAAAACGTGTTAATCAACGCGTTTATTAGTGCATTTGTTACGCTAACAAAGCGTTAGTGTTTACCAGAGTTTAGTTGTTTACTTGTTTAGTGAAATCACAAACAAACTTTGCTTGAGCAAGCTGTTAGCAAACTCAATAGTCAACGCTCAAGTGCAGTCTTTAATTAATCCCTTAATTAAACGATCTGTACCGTGGTTGTTGCACTTACAAAAAAGTAAACAAGTCCGGAACTATCGATCGACGTCGTTGTTGCGTCGATGCATCCTGCGTTCATTTCAATCATTTCACATGTGTCATCAACTCAATTGCATTGATTGGTTCATTAATAATTATTTCATTAATCCTATTTTAATATCCAATGTGCTCAGTTGCTTTAATTATTTGATTATTGATTAAAGATGCTTTTAGTCTCATTCCAAACATGCTGAATTACTTAACTTAGTTAACTTAGAAGCTAACAACCCTTCAAACATAGTAAAATTTCTGTTTTTATCACTTTGTGGATATTCATGGAGAAAAAAATGAAACTGAAAATGACTCACCTCATCAAAGAACACCTGGGTCTTGCGCAGGATTTGCTTGAGCTCAGTGAGCTCCAGAAAGTTGCGTTTGAGCGCCTCTGCATTCTGGTTCACCTCCCGCAGCTCATTCTCAAGCTTTTCAAAGGTGGCCTGAAGAGAATTTACAAATTTACAGCTGCATTAGTTATCACAGTGTGGCATTGTGGTTTTGTTGGTATTTACTTCAAGATCAATCATTTCGCGCGGCTGCGGCGCCTCGGGGCTCTCGCCAGTGTCGAGCATCGGAATGCCATCCTTCTTGATCTCCTTCTCGAGGTAGCGCAGCTTGCGCTCCATTTCGTCGCAGCGTCGCACCTCGTTGACGAACTTGCGCTGGAAGGCATTGACGTCCGGATTGAGCTGCACATACAAAGGAGGATTATGTAAGTGTAAAAACATAAAAAGAAAAGACAAAATGTCGCAAATCGAAGAGAAATCGAAACGTACGTCACGGAACTGCACCAGGCCGAGTTCGCCCAGCTCCGAAACGCAGGCGTACGCCGCCTCGCTCTGCAGGAAGAGCTGGCAGAGGGTCATCTCCGCGCTGCGAAATAGCGACCCCATGATGGCTGGCGATGTGTCGCAAATTCCTTCGCTATTTCGCTGTTTGTTCAATCGTTTTCTTCGGCGCGTTTTAGAGCACTACCATATTATAATGATGGATGTGGAGCGCGGCGCGGTTCAGCTGGCGGAACGCGCAGGCAGCAGGCAGGCACGAACTCTCCTTCACTGCGTCTGCGAGTTGCCACTTGCCAGTTGCCACAGCGCCAGACTATCGATCCGGGGATCCGGCTGCGGTGGGCTGCGGTTTACAAGCAAGGCGCAACGCGCAAGGCTATCGACTTGGCAAACGCTGACACACACGAACTCACGATCACGATTCTCACTACACAACTCACGAATCCGCAAACCGCATCGGACGCAAACGCAAACTCAACGGACAGAAAGTGGAAAGTTGAACATTGAAGTGGCTTAACTTACATTTTTATTTGCATCTCTGCATGCATGCGCCATCTATTGGATAATTAATGTACTAAATTCGTTAAATCAATAAAATATAATAAAATGAAAAAACATACATTTATATATTCAAATATTCTTCAAATTAATAACTATATAAATATTCTTGAATTATTTTCTCGCCTTAAAGTATAAAACTCTTTTAAAATTTATTATTTTATTATTTGTTTGTCTGCAAGCTTGCGCTACCTGTGGGAGAATAACTTTACTAATTTTCCTTCGCATTTGTCCCTAACCTCAAAACTTACAAATGCTTCGAATGTTCGAATTGTTTGCAAATAAAGCTGAATAAACCAGCAATACGATGGTAAATACATATAATAAACTCAAATACCCAAGTAACACGTGTGCAATTATAGTATTCCGTCTTAACAAAACAAGAGAACGCTCACGAAGATAGCATATGGAGTTGTGCATGGGGCAAAACCACAAAGTCAAAAGTGTCGAAGGAAAAGGAAGATGATCATGAAAATGAGAACTCTCGGTAATAAATTAATCACTGTAGATTAGTACTCAGTTTATTAAGAAATGTTCCCGTGTTTAATGCATATGTAAATTTGCAGGGGTTCAGCAAATAATGAGGATTACGAAAAGGATTTCATCATAACAGGGGGTCTTGATGATCTGGTTAAGGTTTGGACCATGGACAAAGATCAAATTCATCTGAAGTATAATCTAGAGGGGCATTCTCTTGGGATTGTGTCAGTTGCCATTAGCAACAATGGAAAATGTATAAGTTTTATTCTAAAACTTGAATTTTGTCACTTTTTGGTTTTTTGGTTTCAGTGTGTGCTTCTAGCTCATTGGACTCAAGCATGAGAATTTGGGACTTGGACAAAGGTGAAAAAATCTCAAACATTGAGACAGGGCCATTGGATCTGTGGACAGTTGCATTCAGTCCTGATGATAAGTATATCATTTCTGGTTCTCAAGCAGGAAAGATTACTTTGTACAATGTAGAAAATTCTAAGGTTGAACAGACTTATGACCCAAGAGGCAAATTTTCATTAAGTATAGCTTATGTGAGTGATTCTTTTAAAACAAATGTTGATACTTGTTATTAATAATATTAATAATGTCTTTGAATTTAAGAGCCCTGATGGTAAATACATTGCAAGTGGAGCAATTGATGGCATTATCAACATTTTTGATGTGGAAGCCAACAAATTGTGCCAAACACTTGAGGGTCATGCTATGCCTATACGATCGCTGAGTTTTTCCCCGGATTCCATGTTTTTATTGACTGCATCTGATGATGGCCACTTGAAACTTTATGATGTGTATGTGCTACATCTTATTAAATCACATTTGTTTCATTTTTTGTTGTAACTGGATTTTTAGTCAAAATGCGGACGTAGTGGGTACTTTATCAGGCCATGCTTCTTGGGTATTGAGCGCTGCATTTTCCCCCGATGGCAAACACTTTGTCTCTGGTAGTTCGGACAAAACGGTTAAGGTGTGGGAGGTATCAACAAAGAAATGCATACATACGTTTACAGAACACCAGGATCAAGTAAGTACTACTTGCTTATGCAGATGTTGATAATAGCTTTAATTTTTGTGCGTTTCTAGGTGTGGGGAGTCAAATTCAGCCCAGACAACACTAAAATATTGTCCGTTTCCGAGGACAAACAATTAAATGTGTATTCTTGTCCAGTATAGATTGAATTAATAAGATTTGTAATTGGCTAATGATATACTTCATACGATTAAACATACCAATAAAGTTTCTAAGTGTTAAACGCGTTTTAATTGCATGAATTTAGTTTCGAACAGACTTGGAACATTTGTTGAACAATGCTGACGTATATTTGGTTGCATATGTCAATGTTTATTTTTGCATAGAACTTTTGTATTTCTTCGTGCACCAAAGACAAATTTACGTTTTAAAACCGTTTATAAAATGATTAATTTACCTTCTGGAACAAACAGAAATTTGTTTGTACTCGTATCAACACAAATGTAGCCAAACCAAACCAAACCAAAATATTTTCCGTTTCCGAGGACAAATCATTAAATGTATATTCTTGTCCAGTATAGACTGAATTAATAAGATTTGTAATTGGCTAATGATATACTTCATACGATTAAACATACCAATAAAGTTTCTAAGTGTTAAATACGTTTTAATTGCATGAATTTAGTTTCGAACAGACTTGGAACATTTGTTAAAACATGTATATTTGGTTGCCTATGTCAATATTAACTTTTGATGAACTTTTGCATAGCACTTTTGTATTTCTTCGTGCACCAAAGACAAATTTACGTTTTATAAAACCTTTTATTAAATGATTTATTTACCTTCTGGAACGAACAGAAATTTGTTTGTACTCGTATCAACACAAATCTGTTTTCATCCACACAAATATCGGCTGTTGTTATTATTATGTTGAATAATTGTCCCATTTATTTATATGTTTACTGCAATCTTCCTGCTTGGACATTATATCTTCGAATGCACTTATGCGAACAACATAAAGCAAATTTCTCGATAATTTACGATCCACGATTAATTTAGTTCACTCTGCAAGTGGCCGTATTGTTATTTTATTTTCATTCCCTAAAAGTAACTTTCCTACTATCCTGTATGCAGCATACACACTAATCAAACGCAGAACATCGCGATTATTTCGCCAAAATGAAACTCGTTTGATAGGGCGACCATCTGCACTTATCTGCGCGCAATATGTGGAGAGAACTTCGCCGGCAATAAAGATTAACGACCCCGACATTCATCCCCAATTCGCCCCGTTTTCCAACGCCGCCATTGGTGGGCGCTGGTCCGAGCGCACCCCTAAAAGTTCCCATCTTGGCAATCTCTTTGCGATGCGAGGCCATGCGCGTCGTTAAAAATTGGCATTATGTGCTGCGGTGCGGCGCGCTGCATGCGATGTCGTAAAACGTGCCCTTCGCACGCCGCCTAGCAACCCTCCACGTCAACCCTCTGCGGTGGATGCTGCTGAATGCCTGGATATTAGCTGAGGACGAAGGGTCATAAATGGACCCCGACCGCATCAGGCTGCGCGCAATTGGTCGAAATGCTCTTGGGGTTGGTTTTACGAGCGGGGGATGTATGATGTCCGTACAAAAGTCACAGCATGGAGAAGCACGCAGCGCGGCCATGGCGGAAATTGCATGAATGTTACTCCGAATTGAATGCAAAGAAAAAGATTAAAAAACGCGCGTCTTTTGGTTACTAAAGCGCAGGCATTGAATGAAATGTCCTTGGATGAATGGGATAGGTGATTTCAAGAATAAATCACTTTAATATCCTTTTTGTTTGATTTTACGTTACATTTTAAATTAGGGGATGTAATAAGTACATTTCCAGCGAATCTACAGCAACGATTTTTATTCTATCTCGAGATTTCGACTAAATTAATAATATGCTTAAGTTTTTGGTAAGTGAACATTATATTTGGCTGAGATAAATATAATTAGCCTATGTGTATGCGAGATAATGTAGTTATAATGGCAACTATCATCAGTCTTCAATTTTGATTTTTATCTGATAAGGTCTCCTCGTCTCCTAGTACAAGCATACTTTAAATTTGATTCATATACTAGATTATAGTTAGCGATAAAACAAAGAATTAATAATAAATCGAGTCAACTGGAAGTAGAATGTATACTTTTGACCTCCCTGGGCACAGGTAATTAGTATCGCTTGAACCGTTGAAACTTACCAACATGCACCTGGAAGTATTTGTAGGTCATGAAGAAGCAGCAAAATTCAAATTCACCTCAATATTATCAGTGTCAATGCTCAGACATTTCAATTTCTGGTACTGGCATGGAGACAATATAAAATACAACATTCGAAACTATAT
>JARJDQ010005483.1:0-13902 GCA_030264215.1 Geostiba sp. GC000077 | reverse complement strand
CTACCTCAGCGTGTGGAAAACAATGTTGATCTGAAATGCACTGTTTTCAAAGCCACCGCGTATTGATCGGAAATCATGCTTTTTAATCGACTAAGGTCTCAGATAAAGTACTGTACATACTTCAAGTGGAAAAGAGAATTACATTC
This sequence comes from Geostiba sp. GC000077, assembly GCA_030264215.1. NCBI lineage: Eukaryota > Metazoa > Arthropoda > Insecta > Coleoptera > Staphylinidae > Geostiba > Geostiba sp. GC000077. The sequence goes on along the minus strand of JARJDQ010005483.1, from coordinate 13,756 downwards.
GGTAATTCGGTGTTTTCCACTTTAAGTATGTAATGTACTATGTACCACATCAGAAAACCCTTTTTTATTCTCACGTATTTTTTTATATTCTCCACATTCGTAATAAAAAGAGCCAACTTTACTGATGCTGCCTTGATACATAAATATATATTTACCCAGAAAGCAGAAAACCACTCTAGAACTATGAATTTAAATTTATTCCATCCCATTGCCAATCCAAAAAGGCACCGCCAATTGTACTCTATTACTCTATATATATTTTAAAACTTCGCTGCTTTGCAATCTTGCAGTGCGAAAAACTCAACTTCGACTCTGCATAATTTCGCATGCTTTTATCGTGCTGTAAAGCAATAAGCAAATATTTCTGGGTTCCAAAATTATAGGTAGGTATCGTTTCTTCTCCGAATTATGGCTGGCATTTAATACCAATTTTTCAAAAAATGTCGCAAAAAAATGCCCCATATTTGTGTAAAGACTATAAATTTTATACAACTTTTTTTCCCTCGGTCCCCAAACAAAATTGCCAAACGCAAAATCAGAGCTATAGCCACCCATCAATAGTGCAATATTATTACGTTATGGCCGAGCACGTTTTACGCACGTTATGCTCGATTTTTTTTTCTTCACTTTTTGGCAAGTGTAATTGCGGGCGCTGGGTCATCATAAAAAGATCCACAAGTTTGGCCGACTTTTAAAAAACTAGGCCTCCGTTCTACCTGTGAACTAATTTGTACATTCAATTTTCCTCACAAGCAAAGATGCCATGAAGTAAACATCTCGTGCTTTCAACTTGCAGTTTGTGAGACCAGGGAGACCAAATCGACTTTTGATTTGTTCGCGCTCTATAAGCTCTTGAGCTTAATTTATAGCTTTACTAGTGTCAATCTGATTGAACCGAGCGTGGGGCGTATTTAAATTTAAAAATCTACGGCGGCAGACATGCCGAAAGCGAACACGAAGAGAAGACTAAAGAAAGATTAAGTAGAGTCTAAGTGGGTAATTGATTTTAACGAGCTGCTAACTGAATATGCCCCTAGCTCGTTGGAGGCCGAGTGCTTTACCGAAGAAACCGAAAACCTTCCTGGCAAAAAAATATAAAAAGCACGCATAGCATCGATTGACATGCAGATTTTGGTTTTGTAAAGTACGCGACGCAGAGGAAGTTTGCGTTTTCGTTTCGCATTTTTTTTTCAGGCAGGTCGAGTTCTTCAGCAAAAGGTGGGTCTTTTCATTTATTATCGCAGCACGGCGTGGCATCGAAGTGCATTATGAATATATTGCCTACGCGGCGGCCAATTTATAGAAGTATTGAAGTGGTGAATGTGGAATTTGATTGAATCATCGGCGCCGCCGCCACCGCCGCCGCCGTCGCCAGCCGCCACTCCGTTGAAACGCGTAATGCAATATATACTTTTTATTTCTATTCTATTTGGTGCGCGCCTACGTGCGATGGTGCGATGTTGCCAATTCAGGTAGGCAACTATTTGTTTCGTATGCGCGTATACTTTTTTGCGTAAGTTTTAGAGCCAGATTGCGAATAACTTTATTGCTTTAAGGTATTTTTGTGCTTCTACCATGCATACTTGACTCTCAAAAAAGGTTCGGCGGCTTCAATTTTTTTTGCAACATAAAAACGTTTTTCATTGAAAAATGCGAATTTTACGCATGCCTTCAATTCTCTCATTCAACGAGCCACAGCAACAATTTCACATAGAAAACTTCGATAGACACATTTAAAAAAAAGTATACTGACGTGTTACTTACTTTGAAAAATATGAACACTTTTCGCAGCAAAGACTAGACCACAATTTCAATTCCAAGAGATACTGTAATAAGTATTATACTGAAGTTGTCAACTCTCCACAGGCAGAGTAAAATATCGAATGCTTACCTATAGTCAGGGCACCAACATGAATATTGTAAAATTCATAAGTTATTATGCATACCAATAAATTGAACTAATCCCTTCTTGGGAAAGAGTTTTTGGCAATTGAAAATTGCATCAGGTCGATACTTTTGGCGGCGTTTATTATTATTGCTCTAATTTTGCGGCGACGATGTCACCGTTTGCGTCAAAAAGGCACCGCCGATATTGTACAATATTCACAAATTGCTACGCAAATTTACGTAACTCTTATTGTTACTCACTTATTGCACTCGTAAAAACCCCAACTTCTACGCACCCTATTGCGAATCCGTTCCCAAGAAAGAGTTTTTAACTCTACTACTCCACAACTTGCAATTGTGCCAGCCCTTATAGCTTTGGGAAAAATCCCTAGAAATTTAGCCCCGATATGCTCCAATTTATTATTATTGCGATTATTACCTACGCCGACTTTTACAGATTTGAAATTTCTTAATAAATTTAGTTGTTGTAATAAATTTTCGGTTCAACATTTGAATAAAATGTGTGTATTACCACGAAACCAAACACCAAATGTTGGTATACAAAAATAGGTTGACATTTCGTCTTGGCGAGCATCGATCACCGAGCACAAGAAATCGAGGAAATATTCTATATTTTAACATTGTTAAAACGCACGCTTTTTATGGACGGAGTAAATTATTTTTAAAATACTGTTTTTACATGCACAATTCGATAATAAATGTGCAATGCTGGGCAATGGGAACCGCTAGGCTCAGCCGGCTTCAACCCTTCGCCATCCACTATAGCAACCATGGCAACGATAGCTGCAATGCGACGCAAATAAAGGAATAAAAGGCTTAAAACATCTAAAAAAACGGCGATTTGAATGGAAGCCAAAGAGGTAAAAAGGGAAAGCGATGGCAATTGTGGCAATTGCAGATAAATAATACAAATCATAAAAATAAACCTTTGTGATGCGGACCGACCCCGTTTTTTGCCCGCAACCCGTTAGGTTTCAAAAATCGTGCCGACTCGGTAAAAATCATAAAATTTGTAACATTTCATAAAAACCCTCGAAATTTTATGATCTCTTGGTGTTGATGCTTGATAACGGCTGTTTTTTAATGTTTGGTTTTGCTCTCAAAATGCGTGCATGTCTAACTCAGTCGTTAAAAGCAAGTCTCATATGGAACGCCACCCCCGAAGTCTACTGGATTGAAGAGTCGTGTAAGGGTGCAAGTGTAACGTAATAGGTCAATTTCAGCACGCGCTCCTTCTGGACATCGGCTTCCAACACCATTTTCTCCCGTTTAGGAGCACTTAACCCAGCTAATAGATACCTAAGGGCATCCTGCCAAAGCGCGCATGAACAGCCCCCATGGGGTAATGTTCATTCCGGTGAAATTGTAGCGTGCACGAATTCAAGACGGGAGAAATAAATCTATCTTGTGATTTAGTCATATCTCATATGCACCTGGGGGCAAAGTTTTACTGACAATTTGCCAAATAGTGAGCCAACCTGTTGTCGCTTATCTCAGTGCTGCGTCGCTTGTCGGGCGTGGGGGTACAGTCGCATCAAGATTGCGGGCGGCTCTGCGGGCGACAAATTAACAAGTTCGCCGTTTTCTAAACGGTGCGGTCGGGGGCGAAACCGTAAAATGCGAGAAGTCCGGCCGCCAACAGTCAACAGACACATAGATCACTTGTCCGCCAGACGCATCTCGGCCCTGCGGTTGACACATTCTTAGCGCAAAACCAAAGCCAAAACTTCCACCTTGCCGATGGCGACTGATAAGCACACTTTGGCCCCGACGTCGTGCTACAACTCCGCAACGACTTAATTAATTTTATTGCTTTCACCTTGCCCTTGCCCAGCAAGAGTGACACTGCAGACCATGGTCCAAGCTGCGATTGTTTACGAGGACGACAATTAATGTTTCATTATACTTTCTAATGTTTGAGGCTTGTCTTACCTCTTACGCCGAGTCAACCTGCCTTGGAACGTCTGTGGTTGTGGTGCAGGGTTGCGGTGATAATACAACGCCCCTGAAGACCCTGAGAATGACAACGACAGCGACAACGTCATGTTACAAAAGTGCACATTGAAGGCAATGTCTTGCTGTGCGCATCACATCATCGTCGCATTGTGTCGGTGAGGCCGATGTCTCAATCAGCGGGAGATTGGTCGCACCGGCGGTCATTAAAAACCTTAAAAGAGAACTAGAAAGGACGTTGGGGGCCCTCTTGCACCGAACGACCGAACGACCGAACGTGCAATCCACAATGAATGCGTTTCATTGGAAACACATTCGGCACGTGTTGCTGCTTGTATCTTTCAAATTGACCAACAAATAGTGCAAAGTACAGACGAGATGAGCACGAGGTACTAAGCGGACACTTTGGGGTGGAGGGGTGGACCGTTGGACAATTGGACGTTTAGCATCTGCTTATTTCCTGGGCATGTTGCAAGTTGAACAATTATGCAAGCTGCTCTTTTAACTTTGTGAGTTTGTGACATTTTGGGGGTAGGTTTTCAATAAAATTCCCTTGACTTGTGGTGACTTTGAAGCTGCTACACTTCCCGCCAGATAAGAGACAAGCGAAAGAGATAAACTTCCCGATGCATATTTGGAAAGTTTTTAAGTTTCCTGTTTGCCGCCCAAAAAGAAGCGCTATTTGGCAGCGTTCTGACATGACAAATGGTCTACTTAACATCTTCATAACGTCGACCCTACGTGTCATTTGGTAAAGTAAGTGTATTCTTCGGAAATGCTAAAACTGTTGGAGAGCCAATGGGTCCTGGGCCGGGTGGGAGTGCTGGGCCCCGCTCACTCCATAAAGACATAATAGATTTTTCACGCTATATTTAAGTTAACACTTTTTATTTTCTCGAAATAGTCGCTCGCCCAAAGGCAAAAGCGGAGCGGCGCTCCTTCCCGGACTGGCAGCGGCAAACGGCTCGACACGTCAAGTTTTCACATTTATTCTTGTTTATTAACGACAACTACGAATTAACATCACATAAACAAACATTATAGGTAATTAACAGTAGTTCGAGGCGAAGGAAAATAGCGGCTGATTTTCGGGCGTGGAGACCAACGTCGACGTCCGCCCGTCTTGTTGATTGTGCAGACATTTATTTGAAGGTTCCGCACGCAGATCAAACGCACCGCGCACCTCCGGTTCATTAAGCGATGACCTATTGAAATTATTCAAGTCGCCAACGTCGGCGATGTCGGCCGTTGTGCGCGTCTCTTCCGGCTAATAAAATCCGCAACAACCAGCGAAGGGGCGCTCCACTCGTGCGTCGCCCCCCGCGACATCAAAAAGAAATAAAGTTTACTCAGCCAAAAGGCCCGGGCGCAGCAGCGGTTGGCTAACTGCGGAACTCTTCATGTCTTCATTCGCATGCGACGCGCGTCCACCGCCGCCGTCCTCTACATCTACAGGACTACAGTGGACGGGGCCCCCGCAAGTTGTGCTCGTTTCGCACGAAATGTGAAATGACCTAAGATAAGCTAGTTTTAACTAAAAAGGGACCAACTACCCCTTGCTGTTAGCGCACAATCGTGGAGGGCTCGCCGAGAATTTCAACACTCTGGCACAGCACCCAGAAACGGATACAATTCCACAATTCGTTCACTTCCCAAATCACGGAGGACGGATATTAACTTGAACTAATCGAAGGACGCCACCAACAAGCAGCATATACTTTTCTGTATCTATAATTGACGATTATGCGCTCATTTTTCACCATAACACTTCAATCCTGGTTCTTCGTAAATATAAATTGCTTTATTGCATCTACCACAAAGTCAACACTAATCGGTTCATCATCTGCAACGAGTCTTATTTTTTTTGTTGCATTCTTGTTACATTTGTGGTGAAATTGTCGCCTCAAAATGTCAAAAATCACTTTGATTTACAGGCCGTAGAAAAATTGTCGAACAAATGTGTCTGAGGTTTACGTTTTACGATGCTATTTTCAAGCGTAATTGTAATGATCTCTTTTCACTTATCTTCTCAATTCTTCATTTTGCATTGTTTGATTGAAAGCAGTTCAAGGAAGCAACAAGATATTACAGCATGTTTTCTACCACATTAGTAAAATCGAGGGTCAATTGTCCGTACTGCAGATGTCAAAAGGAAATAATCTGCAATCTATTGAACATGTAATCTGTCGGCATCGTATTTCGGTTTCGGTCACAAATCCCAAAAAAACATCTTCATTACAAGCCTCTGAAGGCAGATTACACAGGACAACATCCGCGTTTTTTATACATTCGTCATTCATGTTTTGATGCGACAAAATTAATGATTCTCCCAATCTAATTACAGTTTAAAAACGGTTTTATGTGGGCCCAGAAGTGGCTCTAAAGTGGCCTCTGAATTGCCTCGATTTCTTTGAAGCAGTTGAAGCATTTGAAGCATTTAAAGCGCTTGCACATTATGTCTTGTCCATGGATGAAATTTGCACTTTGTTGCAATTGATGCTGAACGCTGAGGACATGAGGACTGAGGTTTGAATGTAGGTGAGGAGCCAGCTGCACGGCGTACATACAACTTGTCGACACGTCCTGTGTTTCTGATACTCAGCGTTGCCCTATGCTCGGATAAAGAGCCCCATCGTGCATTGCGCTGACATTATAATAAGACCGGAAACCTGAGGGGTGCCCACCAGCGTTTTGAATGGGTCGTCGAAACATTCGCGCCGCGTTTGCTGCGGATCCCCTCGCAATCCGCACACACATGACACAGCGGTAACAGTTTCCTTATCGATAATAATAACTCAACACTCAAAACAGTCGCATTGTCGTCCGCACAGTCAACGATCCCGGTGGTGACTTTTTGGTGAGGTTTTTGGTGTGCTCGTCGTGTGATAGACGATGACAACCGTAACAACGGTCGCATATTTATAAGTGCCGAAGACGTGATGAAGATCCTTGCCCTTGCCCAATTTGGACGTGTCAATTTGTAGCTGGTCTACTTGAAATCCAGCATCCACATCTTGAGAGTTGGGGAATAAAAATATCCAAATCTTTTATGGTCAGCATCATAATGGATAAGAATGCAACTTAGCTTGGCTAATGCCTTGATGTGAGGCCCAGCGTATTTATTCACGCGTAAAAGTGCCAAAAATGTATGACGGACAGGACACACGCAAACGAATTCATGAGGTTTTTGGGCGCAGCTCGTGCCTCAATACTTGACCCCGCCAGCGGCCCAACAATGGAATTTATACCAATGCACAATGCATAATAGCAAATCCGCATGTATTGCCTGACCGAATTATGGAATTATGCATTTGATAGCTGGAGCTAAACATTCCAAACTGAAAGATCAAATATATACGCCGAAACTGCGCCGCGCCGGCTGCTATCGATTTTGACATAAAACGGAAAAAAATGCGCAAAAAAGAAATCACAATACGTTAATTATACAAGTAGGGAACGCACAAATTTGGATTAGTTAAGTATGTACGACCATCAGGAAGTGGAATTGAGTAAACCCTATGTGGAGGAAATTAAATTAAGTCTCCATTATTGGACTAAGCAGATTTTATTTTTTGCTCTGTGCGCTCTGTGCGCACGACATTGATTTTTTTACGTTTTTTGACAGGTAGTCTATGCGTAGGAAGCTGCACATCTCGCAACGGGATATCATTACCATCAATAGCCGATCTTCCTTCATCGGGCGCGCTTTTTGTGTAACATTAGTCGCCTTTGTCGCGCGGTGCTCGCCTGCTTTTGTCGCAAAATCTATCAGCGCGCCTTCGGGTAGGTGCGAGAGGTTGGGAGGGTGGACGGAGGAAAAGTTGGCCCTGGATAGCGATACGTCTGATGAATGTGGCGATATCCTTTGAGGCATAAGCTTGGTGTGCTCTAATGTCGCCTAATGTAACTTACACCATCGCCGAGGTTCGCATAGCAAAATTCAAAGCAAGCCAGAGAGTATTAGGCACTTTAAAAAGCACTACTTTTATGTGTGTAATGCAACAAAAAGCGCGCCATCACCGGCGATCGATATCGCCTGGGAACTTCACGAACACCGCTTACCTATCTATCCCTAATGATACGGAAGCGACTTGCTGTGTGAAACAATCAGCAAGTGTCGATGTTAATCAAAACACACCTTATTAGAAAACTGATGACAGAGTCTCTTCTTCAGAAAAGTGAAATTTTGTTAAGAAGGGGTCCATGATTTATATAGTACAATTGACTAAGAACGCTAAGGTGGATTCAGTGTTGATGCAACTACCTAAACACACATGGATACCCTTTGAATGAGCGACTTTATGAATGGTAAAATGAAAAAAAGACTGAATCACATTTTTCGAACAAAAGCCAGCAGCTTTGGTGTGCCCACATGCGGCCAATCCAATGCGATTCAGCGCGCCCAGCGCTAGGATATAGCAACTCTTTTCTATTCGCGCTGTGCTGCGTTTTAAGCACTTTTACAAGCACATAATAGTCGCGAGGGCTGGTTAAAAAACGATTTTTTTGTGCGCTGCGCTTCATTCACGCAAACGCATAAAGATGATCGCGGCCGGTGGGGTTGGACGGAAAAGAGGCTTGACGCAAAAGAAAGGATGCTAATCTGACATTTATATTTTATATCAGGTTACTGACTGGTTAATCTGTCCTCGGTGTGCCAGCCGCAGCGTGCTGCTGGTTATGCTACGGTTGACCCTTTTCACATCTTGTTTTCCTTTTGTGGTTAATAAAGATTTATCAAGGAGCGCGCATTGAAAGCCATGAATTCATGCATTGAGTGAATGATTCGAAAAGTTAAAAACGTACAAAATTAAATAAGACTTAAGTTTCTCCCCCATTTTTGGCGAAACGCGGGGGATGACGGGGATGACAACCTATTTTTTTTTCCCCGGTGAGATTTATGGAGTTTTCAACTTTTTTTGTTGGGCGCGTTTGGTCACGATGTGGGGTTGTAAAAAAGCGCATAAAAAGTGAGGAAAACGCATAAAGAACTGAATTAAAAAGCGCTTAACTGGCTCTTTGGCGAATTCTTACGCGTTCTTAAGACGACAGTCAATATCAAAACACCCGTCGAAATGTTGGTGTTGAAGTATTCTAAATTTTGATATATGAAGCAAAAACCCAACGCACAAAAAGCTATAAAAACACATCTGTTTATATTTTCGAACATTTTTAATAATGCACGGAATACTCAGTAATACAGTAGTAGTATAGCATACTCAGCATTTGGATTAAAATTATCTAGATCGGAAATCTCTCAAATGCTCACATCTCGTCTAATGTTGAGAATGTCAGTTTGGAGTTTGAAAAGGTGTCACACAAAACACGCATTGCGACCGTTGTATTGTTGGTTCCCATTGTGGGGATAATTTCATAAAAAGCTGAAAATTTCACGCGAACTTGAGCGCAAATAGCCGCGGCATATCGCTGACGCTTTGGAGGACTATCGGCATGTAAGTTCTTTGCCACTTGAAGCTCGAGCAACGTACAATGTAGATGATCGGATGAATGTCCTCAAAACACGCAAACATACAAGGCAAAGGTGTAAATAGTGTAATTGAAGCTTTATGTATCCATTTTCTTGTAAGAATGCATAAAAACGCATAGAAAGTGAACAAAAAGTTCCATGATATAAGTTTAGGGGATTATATGCCTCATGTAGACAATTCTATTCGCAGGTCACAGCAACATACTTATTTATGAGAGAGTGAGCATATTTTCAAAGACTTCAAGGACCATGTAAGTACATATTCTCCTATATTAAAAATCACGCTGTAATATACCTAATATACCTATACAAGAATAAAATATATTATGGCTGTGATACCTCGACGTCATGTTATAGTTTTAATATATGTACTTACCAGAAACTCAAAGATGACTATCTATATATGGGCATCATCCTGGTCTTTGTGTACAAAACCGTTTGTAAAAGCTTATAGGTAGGTATATTTGATTGAAACTTTTATAATGTTATCATCTTTAATTATCTGCAATCAGGGATCTCCTCTCCTCTCGGTGAGCTGAAAACATCCCTTGAGGAAATGAGGACATGCGCATGCACAGATGTCATTTTTTACTCCTTCCATGGTTGTAAGTGTAACTGTGCTCTGCAACCCTTCCACCTGGTTGCATTTTGCAGGTTGTCAAAAGTTCTTATTCTCAATGCTCAATGCAAACAGACCAAATGTAATTATAACAGACATAAGAGAAACACGAGGATCAAACGTTCAAATTTGACGGCAATGCTGGAACAAATGTAACCATGCACGCTAGCAACAATAATTGATTCAGCAATATGTCAACAGTAGTTATCACGTATCGCCCCTCCCTCAGGTTTTTGTCGCCGCCGCCCCGCCAACGTCTCGACACCCCTTCGCCATGGTGCCACTGCTTCAGTCACGGCGTTAACAATTCGAAGTGTAAACTTACATAATATATTTAGGTTGTCGCATTATTAGCGAGAGGGTAAGGGGTAAGGGGTGGCGACGCATTGTGCGGCGCGATTGTTACATTAAGCGAATTGTCGGGGTTCATGTGAATGCGCAGGGGGTGCGATAGTGCGATACAAAAGTTGCTGCTGCTGTAAGGACGAAAGAAGGCAGGCGCAGCGAGCATGTGTGCGCAACCGATTCACAGCAAACCATATATGCGACCATAAAGGTAAAAAGGGGTCGAACATTTTGTGTTCGGTTTACCTTGGTGGTGAAAACTAGTTGCTGCCGCGGGTCGTGCGACAAGTAAGTACAATCAATTTTCAAAGAAAACCGTAACGACAGCACGACAGGGACAGGTAGGAGTGCAACAACCGACATCGTCAACTGATAAAATAAACATTATGATAAAATAAAGTATGTAGTACTAATTTCTTCTTTGGTATATTCGTATGTTTTTCAAACTTGTATCAAGTTTTCACAAATAACTGACACGGTGATGATTCATTCTAGAATATCTAGAATCTAGAACGGTCATATTCTGACTATATATATATAAACGTTGTCTTACAACGTGTTTTCGAAGAGTAAGAAAAAAATGTCTGTTTAACATTTAACTTTATATTATATGAATTTCCTAAGGTTCAGGCCTGCGAGCACAGCACCCAGCTCCATCTATTTGAAGTAGTCTCAAGTTGAAAGGCTAGCCTGGTGGTGAACCCTCCGGATGCTTCGGACTGGAGGAATAGTGCTCTTGAACGCAGTCATGTTCCATTTCAACCGCTCGATAAACGTTGGCCACTTGAAAACTAGAGGTCGCTCAACTCGTTGGAACTCACGAACTTTACGAACTACATATTCTGAAAATTATAAATGACTCCTGAGTCTGTGACCCTGATTATGTGATCAATCATATTTATAAAGGAGAGCACATGCAGAAAGATATGAATTATTGGCTATTATTAGATAGAATATGTGATAGCAACGAAATATTGTATATAATAGTATATCAGAGTATATAAAAGTATAAACTTGAGAAGGTCCATTATTCCATACCCTATACGCCTATACCATATTTTTTAAATGAATGCTTTACAAAATAATAGTCATAATGTCATAAACAAAAAAATGTCTTTTAGTACTTTGTATTTTTGAAATGCACTTTCAGTAAAGTTATTAGGACGACTTGCTGCGTTGTCGGAGGGGGTGAGTTTTTACTGGACAAAGCCTCGAAATACAAAGCAGCTTGATGTTGGCGATTAATTCCAAAGTTTGCGCAAGTAGACCAGCGCCATATTACCATACTGCCATCTGCATGATGTTTGCCATGATTTGACTTGAGAGTTGAGACTTGACGCTTGACGCACATAGAGCTAATAACGTATACTGGTATTGTTGTGTTCTTGTAGCACCGCCTGCCGCCTCGCACCGCCCCTTTTGCCTTCTGCCGTTCTGCCTTTGATATAGAGTTTGTGGACATTGAAAAGTTTCAAATGGCTTAAGTGAACACCACCGACATGATAATAATTGTTATAAATGGATATAATACAACAATACAACAGAACAACAAGTAAGTTATTGCAGTTGTAATGAAAATATAATTCGGTACGTTGACTTGTTGATCAAAATAATGAGTGGAGGAAGTGGCTTTTTGCGATGTTTATGCGGAATAATAATTACATGAAAGCTTAAAACTGTGCTTCAAGCGTCGATAACGATAAGAAAGCGCGATTAACCCGCCTTTTGCGAACGCCTTTTTCCGGAGCTGGGACTGGCGCTCGTGAGCGCGGAGGGGGCGCATAGGACGCGAAGGAGGGCAATAAGAAGGGTTTTCCCACCCGCCCGGCGCCGGTGCGGAAGAAAAAGTTTTTCCACGCGCCGCGGATGGACGCGCACGCGGGACGGATGCGAAAAGCGGGGGCCCCTGACGCGGGCCGGCCGACCAGCGCGCGACTCGTCCGAGAGTGCGGCAACGCGTATATACCCGCCGCTCCGGTGCGGGAGGAACCGGCCTACGGAGTCGCGCCTGCGTCTCGCTGGCGCCGTCTCTCTCGGCGGCAGGCGGGCCGGAAGCGCACCATCTCTATTGGGAAGGCTAACCGCAAATGCATTCAATGACTACACACACCAACAACACAATTCGGAGCTAGTTACGTACGAACTCGCGAAGAGTAAAGGTCCTCCCGCGAGCGCGCCAACCACACCGCCGCCCGCAGTGTCACTCTCGGCGGCGCTGCGCACTTGACTTCTGCCAGACTTCGCGGGGCACCACACTCTCAAGACGCGCGCGAGCTCTCGGACACCTGTGGCGCAGTGGCGGCGATTTTTCCGCCGGCCCCCACCGAAAAACTGCGCGACCATCCGTTGCGGCCGAGAAAAGTTTGCCAAGTTTCGCGCGCGCGCTGGACAGAGTGCGATCTGCGGGGAGCGCGCGAGCTCGCGGGCCCGCGTCGTCCACATCGCGAACGTGACGTAAAAACCTGAATGACTTAATAATTATTCCGACAATAAAAACCGTCTGAATAAACTGCGAACTCTGCGAAGCGCGCCGCACGTGAATCATCAATGGAAAGTCGTCCGGCGATCGGCGTGTGTTCGTTTCGTCGCTGCGACCGTTCGCGCTAAATGTTTGCCCGCCACACACCTGATTCACACGCGCCGAAGGATTCTTTTCTCCGTCTCCAAAATCGACGGGCCACTTCAAATCAACACTTCAAGGAAACCATCGGAAACACGCCGAATTCCTTCTTACTCATCAAGAGTGACAGCTGCACCTGCACTTCCTAAAAAGATAAGCAACACGTTCGAATGTTTTAAACAATACGTGTTATCAGAGAACTCTAAAGGTGGTGCACCGAAGGAGATTTCCGTTCGTCCTTTGCGCCGCCGCCCGCCGGCACAAGACACTTTTTTCTGTTCGCCTGGAAACTTGAACGAGCGACGCAGCTCGAAACCCTTAATGCATTTACCAGTCCCGCTCGCGGACACAGAAGAGTGCTGGCCTAAGAGTGCCAGAATGTGCGAGCCAGCAGCCGCGGGCGCGTACACCACCGCCGCCACCGCGGCGCAGAGTAACACACACAACAATAACAATCCAAATCAGGAGGTCTGGTGGATCGAGCAACATGTCCTGGAGCTGCAGGCCGAACACCCCAACGAGCTGGTGCGAACCGGCAGCCCGTACTTCCTCTGCTCAGCGCTGCCGAACCATTGGCGGTCCAATAAGACGCTGCCGGTGGCGTTCAAAGTCATTGCGCTGGGCGACATCGGCGACGGCACGATGGTCACCGTGCGCGCCGGCAACGACGAGAACTGCTGCGCCGAGCTTCGCAACTATACCGCGGTGATGAAGAATCAAGTCGCCAAGTTTAACGATCTCCGCTTCGTTGGCCGCAGCGGGCGAGGTAAATATGCCCTTCGCTCAGAAATTCAAAATTTCAGCCGATATCTTTTGGCGAAGA
>JARJDQ010005462.1:0-17248 GCA_030264215.1 Geostiba sp. GC000077 | reverse complement strand
TATGTAATGAATTAATTAACTTTTTGAACATACAATAGCATCCAACTTACCATTATGAAAATGTTATTATGTAAGGTTATTGCTCATTGAAAACTGCCTATTATTTTTTGAAAATAAATGTTTGATTTTCTTGACAACGAGCGGTATGTAATTGATTCTTGTTGCATCTTACATGCACTATGAAATATAACAAAGTAACGCAATTTTGATAATTGTGGTTGTTTCATAGTGGTAAGTTGGCAAATGTTAACAAATTCATGACTTAATCAACGAATGTATCACTAAAAAAAATATGTCCGCAAAATGAAAATGTTGGTGGAGGCGCAGAGAGACGAATGTGTTTCTCCATTGGAAACGTTGTGCAAAAAAAAACATCTTTGTGGGAATTAGTCCGACCAAACGCCTATTTCTTGCTTATACCCTCCTTATGGTGCAGGAGTGAAACTTGAAAGGATAGTCAGCAAGAAAGTATATGATATTTGGGTGTGGAAGGTTGAGCGTTTTGGTTCGTGCCTGCAGACCAGAAGAACAAGGATACCTTCAGCACACTGACGATGGTGTTCATACTGACCGGCGTGGTGAAGGGCGTCTTCATATGTTTTGCCCTAGTGGCTGTTTGCTACAGGTACCGTGTCGGTCTAACAGTCCCAACCAAAAAAACAAAAACAATTTACCAAAAAATGTCGCGTCCGAAGCAAGAGAACGAGCGAACGAGAGAACGGGTGCCTGCTTGTGCGCAGTGTCCTGTACATAGGCTTCTACAGTCTCTCGATGTTGTGCCTTGTATATATTTACTCATCACGTACGGAGTTTGTGCATTTATATATATTTTGTCTCATTCGTGCTTTCCTTCCTCTATCTTCGCCTGTTGTGTTGATGCATGATGATGATGATGATGACGTCGACGTCGTCGTCTTCCTGCGTTGGATTCGCCCCGCACACAGAGTCCTATCACGGCTCGAACACGGTTTTTCTCGTGGGTACACTCATGTCGGTGGTAGGGGGTGTGTTCATTGTGTTTGCAACTATGGCTCTATGCTACAGGTCAGTCGTAGTACACAAAAACTTCTCGCTCTGCCTCAGGTTAGTGAGCAGACCGTCCAGGTAGAGATCCACATATTCAGCATCCGCTAGCTTCTTCTGCCGTTTTTTACTTACTAATATGATTATCTAATTACTTGCGACACTTCATTGTTAATTGACTTATGATTTGCGTGTGTCATTTTTCTTTTGAGTTGAGTCTTATTTTCCCTCTTGATGCGCAGCGATACCAAACCTACATCCCTTCTCCCGCCCCCAATTTCTATATTGTTTGCATTGTTTGCGACGCGCGACCATCTTGCGTTTGCGTTTTATTTTCTCTCATCAAATTGCCTCAGTTAACGCTTTAATTTGCTATCGCTAGATGTCCGTAGCCCACGACTTCTTATTACTCACACTTTCAATGCGAATGCAAACCACAGCCAATAACTACACTCACTTTTTACTTAATCACGGGCAATACAACACACATAATGAGCTTTGTAAATATTAAAAGAACTCAAATGTACAAAATATGTTTAGTATATGTAAAGATATTGAGCATGCGCAGGTCTCTCAACAGAAAGGGGATGTTTATCAGAAAGGCGAAATTAATTAAACTTTAAAATAATTTGGCCCGTGTCCAAATTACTTGGGCAACAACAATTCCACTGAAATGTCGACGCAGTTGGCGACTAAAGGATGATAATCATAAATTCAATTAGTCATCAACGCGCTGCTGGTATTTTTTGCCCTTGGGCGCATAATTTACGTCCGCCATAATTTATTTACGTTTCGTTTAATTCCGTTTTCCTTGGATTAACTAATTTTATAGTCGTGCCAAAACTTTACCCAAGCTTTAAACTCAACTCGAGTTCAGTGAATATAAACATTTATTATCAAATATTATCTCATGCCAACTGAATGATTGGACAATTGTCTTTTTCTAGTAGTTACTATTTTAATCAAAGAATTAAAAATCATTGCTATTCGAACGTGCTCAATCTAAAAATTGAACAAGATCGATAAAATGCTGTATGCAGTCAATGTTTGCATTCACGAAATTTCGAATTTGCGCGATGTTGCAATTAATGCACGTGTAAATTGAAAGTGTGTTTAAAAAGAAGTCCCATTTCCATTGACGCTGTGCATCTCCGAAAAGCCTAGTCGCAAGGCCACAGCAGGTTGCGGCATTACAATTTTACAGACATACAGAATAGCACTTGCGCATTTTCAAATGATGCAAAAGTAACAAACACAGCGAGAGTATGTCATCCCCATAATATGATCCAAAAGATACATGATTATATGTAGATTACACTCGATTGTTGCGTAAAATTGTATGTGGTGCAATCCGCATGTGTGTAAATATAACTAGTGCACGTTCCGGATGTAAAAAGCAAACAGAACGTGTTCGAAATATGGATCCGTCCTGGTCGTTATTAAACATTCTATTTCCCAGCGCGCACAAGTCGCGGAAATGTTAATAAAACGAACCAGTGCCCACGTACCACGTGGATCCATCTGTAAATATCCAGCAACACGCAAGCAACAAAAAAAAATCCAAAATATAATTCAGAAAAAAAGATAATTAACTATTGAAATTTCAAAGCAAAAAAACATAGCATGATCTGTGAGCATGTTCGGTGGTGTGTATTTGAGCTCTATGTAAAGTCTCTATATCTCAACGATCTTGAATCTATATCTATTAGTATGCTATATTTTGAATGCGTGCTGAATGTATGCTAAACCCAAGAAACGAAGTTCACCTCTAACGACATTCCCGCCCCCTTTCTACTTCTTCTTCTTCTTCTTCTTCTACTCTACTTACACTTTGTTTTGATGTGAAATGAGATGCAGTATAACCTCAAATACACTCATGCAAAAACTGCTAAAGAAAACAGCAAACTATCAAAATTTAAGTTAGGATGAATTAGGATAACGTATGATGAATGAAACGAGTTGAATAGGAATAGTTGAAATCTAGGGCTATGAATAAAACACTTGCCGTAGGAATCTAGAATCTAGGTACTAGATGACACACATATAGTCACACATAATGTTACACTACACCTACCGAATATAGTCACACCTTAGTCAATCATACAATCATGGGCGAGCCGATGCTGAAACTTTCCTTCCTTCGCTGTATCCCTGACCTCATTCTGATCATCCTGTTTTTTAGTAAGCTTGCCGAATACCATGCCGAATTTGTCTGCCCGCGTAGCTTAATTGCGCGATATCAATAAACAGAGAATCTCTCAAGATGACGATTTTATCTGGACACTAACCTAACGAGTATTTACTATTCTAATTAGGATGTAACGTAGAACTTAGACACATGTCAACACTTACACATCACACACAGGACCAACACACAGGAAAACACCATTCTCAACTTCTATATTTTAAAATGGATTACTCTATATATTCTAATGTGTCTCTTTAAATTTATTTTTACATTTTATTTCTTATCAAACTTAGTTTAGGATTATCATCATGATTACATTTTATTGAATTCGCTTTCTCATTAAGATGTGGTTATGAAGGAGTGGTCGAAATGGTAAAGCCTTTAGATCTTTAGAAGATGTTGATAATGGCTTTTTGTTTCTTCATGGAATGAAACAAACTTTAGTCATATGTGCTCATTCGTTATTTATTATAATGGGGTAGAGTAAAATTCGTTTCATATTCTTTTAGTTAATCGTTACCATCTTATTTAAATCAAACAGAACATTATACATTATTACATTTTTCTAAATTGCAATAGTCTGCCAAGAGTCCCAGAAAAAAAGGAATAAACACATAAATAATTTAAAATAAAGTCTCAACAGAATATGAATCTTCCATATTCCTTGTATAATTCTCAAAACGTATTATTTTCGTATTGATTCGAGCATGCTCTAAACAAATAATCAGTTTCTGATTACGTTCTCGAAAAGCGAATAGAGTATATAAACGTGGTCCCAATGCGTTGCTCGATCAATGCTGGCATTTGTTATTGTGGAAGTAAAATATGTCGCCTAAACTATCGTCAATGTGCGCCGAACAGCTTTGCACAGCTTTTCAATTTTTGATGTAGCCCACCAAGTTGTGACCACCTTTGTAACTTGTCGATCTGTTGTTTTCGAATATCTTTCGTATATCTTCTTCTCTTCTTCACTGTCTATCTATCAGTTACTTGCAATCTCTCTAATGGGTGTTTTCTCTCTCAAGACCCGATGCCCGCCTGCGAAATAATGCGCAGGGTCATCGGGCATAAAGCCATTGAAAGATGAAACGTCGAAGGCGACCCGCCGAACGGCCATATTAATTCCGGTTGTTTTCTTTTTCCATTTTCACGTTCACTCTCACACACGGCGTCGCGCTTGTGTCCGTCCAAAAATATTTACAAATCCTCATCACCAACCCCGCATCCGCTTCTGAAGGAGGACGACGGTGCGCAAATATGAGAAACCGTACGATAAAAATTCAATGCAGAAAAATTACGTCCTCACCGGCAATCATTCGCAAGAGGATAACTTAAATAACGCTGACAAGATAATGCCCTTCGGAGTACCCGCGTACGGGTAAGTAATTTCAGCATTTCTTCCCCCTTCTCAAATCTTGCCACATTAACCAGTCAATTCTGCTCATCACAATTCACCATCACATATATTCATCCTGCATCATGCATCTTCATATCTTCCACATACATTATCACATTTTTGTTCTTTGTCTCATCATCCCAGAATATGTGTATATTATACGTAATTGTAATATGAAGCAAACCTTTGGTGTGATTGTGTTGAATGAATGCTCTTTATCAATTTGTAAACGTAGCTAAGATTTCATTTGTCGGTACATACCTGATTTCAGCTTTTTCATGTGTCTATCGTTTTGCGTTCATTCTCTCTGGATTGCAACCAAACTGCTCGTCTTTCTAACTGGACCAATATATTCGATTCGTTTCCATGCGATCGACAGCCATTTTGATGAGAATGCCTTAACTGTGTTTGGCGAGAGCTTTTTATTACGTAAAGTCTACAAACGGCGATATCGTTTACAATTTTGTGTTAACAGTAATGCACTTGTTATCTGTGTATCTTCTACTCTTGTTCTATCTGTGACTTCTCCTGACATCTGTCGAACGTCTGTTTTTTGAAATTTTCCAATCCAGTCGTAGTTACACCAAAAATAAGCAAAGCAAAATCTGCTTCCGAAAAGTTTGTACATACAATTTAATATCTAATATCGTAAAACAGAACAACAGTAATCGGTATTTGTGAAGAGTACGTGATTTCTGTTCTCTGGATTTTGGGTGGTTGGGACCTTTTTGAAAGTCACTAATAATCTCTATCGATTTTTGCCAGTCGTGCGGACTCGCAGCGCGTTTTGTTCCGATCGTCGAATCACATGGGATCTGGTGGACCATCGCATTACCAGTTAGTTTTCTTTGTTTGTTGTTACTTTTTTTTGCACACACGATACAAATCAGAACGTGTTTATTGTGATATTGATTTTGGTTACGAGTGTATTAATTATTTCATTTCGTTGTCGTTGAATGCGTTTTCATCGCATCACATATCACACAATCATGAAGGTTGAAGGTGTTTCAGTTTTTGATCATCATTTGCCACCGTATATTATTGATGATTTCGTTTTTGGTTTGAGTTTTGTTGGGAAACAAGGAATTCAACGTATCACATTTTCTTTCGGATTGCATGGAGACGCATGTTCATCGTGTGATGTGTATGCGTGTCATGTTTGGCCCGACCAATGTGTGCTAGGTTTTATAGCCTTCTTGGTGCATTGTTGTAGGGTTAGGGATCATAAGGTAACGTCGTTGAAAGGCATTGGCGTCGGTGGATCATGTAGTGAAGATGAACCAACACATTCGGGTAGGTTGAATGTGTATTGTGTTGATGTTGGATTGTATTTTATTGGGTTTGTAGGCGAGGAGGAGACAGTGTCATTCATTGACTTGCAACACAACAACCTGAAGCTGCCAGAGAAGAAGCTGCCTGGCATTCTGAAGAAGCACGATTACGGTCTGGTGATGAGCGACGGGAAGGACAGCTGGGGGGATGGGTCGCCGGATGACATCCTGTCGCAGAACAACATCAGCATGGCGCAGCTGATGGGCGCCGCGAGCATGACGGACGTGGAGCGCACGCTGAAGAGCCTCAACGGATACCACGAGGACATCATCAAGGCGTTGCGCACGGCGGCGAACCATCGTGGGGCGTCGACGCCGTCGGGCAGCACGTCGTGCCTTAGCGAGGAGGTGTTGCGCCGCAGCCTGCAGGAGTGCGCCGCCGGCTATCCGGACTACAAGCGCTCCTCGAAGGAGGACATCTGCGAGCCGCAGGTAAGTCGCAGTGCGCGGCCCCCCCACCCCCGTCGCGAGCCCTGCCTGCTAGCTGAGTGATAACAGGTGTTCGTTAAGGTTGTGGTGGACGCCGACGAGGAGGACGACGAAGAGGTGGAGCCGCGCGGCCCCGGCCCACTGCGCATCCGCAATCTGGAAGACCTCATCCGCCAGCTGGAGCATCACTCGCGCCACATGAGCCCCAGCGGCTCGGAGGACATCCGCATGTCGGAGACGGAGGCGGACCGCCACTATCGGCAGGAGTCGTCGTCGGCGTGCAGCGAGAGCTCGCACCAGTCGCATCGCGGCGACACGCGCTTCGGCTACGGGGGCGGCGGTGGCGGCGTCGGCGGCGGCGTCGGGGTCGGCGTTGGGGCGCGCTTCCCGCGGCCTGGCGCCCGCATGCCCTACCCGCATCCGCACACGCACGGGCATCATGCGCCCGACGAGGAGGGCATCTACGAAAGCGCCGACCATGAGCGCGGCGCGCCCTGCGGCGGCACGCCCGACAGCGAAAGGTAATCTGTCCTCTTGGATGTGTGTCCGGCCTCTGCGCCCCCACCCACCTCTACAAAACCCAACTTCTTCTACCAGCCTGCAAACACCTCGCATTTGCCTTCATCACGGTGTCTGTTGTTGTGTGTGTTCTAGCGATGAGTTCGTGCAGGCGCAACAGCAGTTGGCCCGCTGGGCCAGCGACGACGCCGTGCCGCAGGCGGGCACGAGCGGCGGCGTCGGCATGCCGCGCGAGTATCGGCTGCCGTCGCCGTCGTCCTCCACGAGCGAGGAGCCGACCAGTGTGGTGCGCGCGCCCGTGCCCGTGCCGCCGGTGCAGCTGCCGCCGCACCCCGAGCACGCCACCATCCACCGCCCCAAGCGGTATCCGGAATACAAACACTGATAGTGACTGACAGGGTAGACTCGCGCCGCTGGCGAGCCGGCCCCTCCACCCAATCCCGACCCCTCCCCCCGCCCCCCTCCAACCCTGATACCGTGTTAAGTGTGTTGTGGCGCCGCCGCGCACCGAGCGCGGCTAACTGACGTAAACAAAGTATATAAAATATATAATATATTATATAGTTGTTGAGACATTCCTGATGCATTCTCAATGCAGGCATAATTCTAAATCCGTGGTGTTGTGTATTTGGAAAAATGAATAATATAAGTAAAAAATTGACAAAAACCCAGTTAACAAAAGAAAATTTAAACAAAAAAAAACAACAACCCAATTTTGCCTTAGTTGTGGCCAAGCCTGGCTCTTTCGTGCACGAAGCAATCGCCCGCCGACGACGACGACGCCGACGGCGACGATACTCTCTTCTGCGACAAATCATCACCACTCGAATCATTGTAATCTCTAACAATATGTAATTTATCATGGCACCAAATATTGTAGTTCATCATCATTACAAATTTCGTTGATTGTAGCGAACTAATACCAACAAACAGACTGTTAAGTGTTTACGAGCTAGTGTAACATCTAGTCCTAATACTCCTATAATTAGCACTTAAGTTATAAAATGGCATATGACGAACGAGAGTTTGTGTGTGCGCCGATTTGTTTTCGATACAATGATCCGAGGCCAGCATGTGCGGCACTGGAGAGCGAGGACTTGCCCAAAAATTGCGTTCTATAAATATTATACATACAACACAATGCATACGAAATCTTTCGAGGTCGAAACGATTTTTTATTCTAGATGTAAGCCTAGAACTCAAATGAAATACATACCTACACATAAGTAAAGAAAAGAATATGATGATGAAAATGTTTCTCTTTAGTGATGTTATTACTATATTAAAGCGAGGGGAAAAAACGAAGGAAAAATATGATTAAATAAAGAAGAAGAAAAACGATAACATTGCACTCTGAATACACGGCGTAGAGGCCTAAAACCAGACAAACCGAAACTAAGATTATCTTCTATGATTTCTTATTATTATGGGAAAAATTATGCAAAGTTTATAAAACATTGTTTGGTTCGGATCCACGCGAGGGCTGATCCGATTGTTCCTTATTCACTGTAACATATATAACTTAAGTATCTAAATATAATGCGCACCGAGATAATTGAGCATCCAGACACCTCCGTTTGTACATAGACTATCACAACAACCGTTACAAAAACAAAAAAGAAATTACATACTCGAACAAGGCCCGTTTGCAATTGCAAATACGGGATTGACATAGCATGTTGGCGGCGATTATAATTCTGTACTGTGTATAGCCTTTTCGCATTTGGATCAGCACCCTCGAAAAAAAGCCGCCACCCATTTCGAAAAACAACAAGAGAACGAAAACAAACAGCAGATTATTTGCTTCACACGAGAGAACAACACCACACCACACTCACCTGCGTCACGCGACTAGCATAATGGATAACAAAAAAAATTCGAATCAAAATCGAAGCGAAATCGATTTGATATTATATTGTTATCGATGCATGATGAACACTTTCCATCCAGTAATAAGATTCAAGCAACACAATGCAAAAGTAAGCACGTTTGTAACAACATGTACCTTTATTTGCGAATATTTCAAGACGGTCCTAACGGTGAGGACAATTGTAATACATTTTAGCACACACGACATTGTGAAGAACTGAGTAAGATTTATCGAACTATCAAACCAAACATTTCGGTTTTGCTCTGAACTGCATCGTATATTTGAGCATTTTAACGATTAAATACAATTTGTAATCCCACTCATCGCGCATCATTGAATTGAAGGTTTTTACGTTCATGGATTTTTAGGCGTTCATATTATAGCCAATCACCGTCTAAAATCACCGTCAAAGCACCCGGGGTAATTAAGGACATTTCATATACGTGCGTTGCGTTCATTTGATATAAAACGCGATTTAACAATACGATACAAGCGATACAAAAACGAATACAAATAAAACTTGCATGCAAGCTTTGCAGGCAAAAGGGTATGAAAGATTAACAATAACTATTTCACGATCAAAAATGTTCAGTTTTTACTTTAAGTCATTCGTTTTAGTTTGTTTGAGGAGCATATAGGAAAATTGCCTTATCGATTTCTAATTGCAAAAATTTCCATTTTAATTTGTATTTGTCAAAACGTGCAGTGCAAATCGAAAATCAAGACATCTCACCGCGACCAAAATAATTCTAAAAATGCTCAGTAGAAGTTGAACGACGACAAAAGAAACTTATTAAGAGTTAAATAAATGAAGTTACATTTAATAAATCGCGAGTTGAATATTACGGTCGACATGATAAGAGGGTTGTGAGGGTTGCCTCGAGGAAGACGTAAAAGAAGCTGTACTCTAACAAATATTTAAAACGTATTGTTTCAGACGCGGATTGTAGGCATAGTAGGAATGTAAGTGTACATAAGAATGTATGAATTATTTAAAAATCGAAGAGAAGGGGTATATTATGAGGTACTTCTAACGAATAACAAAAAGGACATGTTTGGCATCTGATATCACTTTGAAACATTTGGAAATTCAAGTTTTATAGAGAATAAACATCCAACATTCGTTGCTTCTGTTGCATTCTTTTTGCTAAATTTTAAGTCAACATTATCACATTGATCACAGATAAATTCTACTTAAGTAAACTTAATTAAGAAAATCGATTTGAGAACACACAAAATATATTATATAAATTAATAAAACAAATTTCTAAGAGATATATTTAAGAGTTTTAATTCTGTTGGATTATTAAGACGTCAAAAGAAGACGTTATACGATTGCTTCTCAGTTGTTAATCAAAATTTTTAAACAATCAACATTACGACGACGCTAGCTTAATGGACACATTTGGTTCCAAATATCCAAATTGATGATTATTGACGTGGTGTACTCATAGTAGGAACATCGGAAGCATGTGGCAGTGAAAATTCAAAATATGGTGTTACAAAGAACTTGCGCAATGCGTTGATAAGGATGACGATAAAATGAAAATAAAGCAAAGCAAATCCGGTTAGTTCGTTCGTTGCGTTATAAATAATTAAATGTCAATTATAACGTCCGTAATGCTATAACCTAAGGAAACCGGTAATAACTGTAACTTTTTCGGTTACGCAAGTAATTCTATTATCATATTATACATAAGGACGATGAAGAACGGGATGAAAATCAATAACAAAAATGAAAAGCATGCATGGGTGTGGCATGGATCGAAGCGAGGACAAAAGCAACATGGAAAATGCAAGTAAATAAGAGCTAGAATGGAAAGAGGAAATAAAGCGGAAATAATTGTGTAGCTTAGTACTTGCTGTACAATGTACCAATCAAAACGATTCAGTTTGTATTATAAAATGAAGAAGAATAAAAACACGTGAATTATGTAAAACGCAGTTTATGAATCTAGACGAGCGCAAGGCGTATATTTAATGACGTACGTTATGGATTAAGAATTGTGCCAATACTGTTTAGTTTAATCACTCATTATTATTATGATTGTGTGATAATAATTATAATGGTAATGATTATCTAGATTAAGGTTGGTCATGACGGCGCAATGCACTGCAAAACGAACTAATTAATAACACGGTGATTGAGTAACTTGATAATTATCTATCAACTCTGTAATTTTGTTCGGCAACACCTCAAAATCACATCTAAGACGAGCGCTATCAATTTACCTAATTTATTTGTTAAAAGTGATTGCAACTTTTTTTAGACTTTCAAATACCTAGAATTTGCAATAAGGTTTGTTTTTTCTTGCAAGTTGATAAAATTATTAAGTTATGTGCATCACCTCTATTTGAAAAGTCTAAAGTACCATTTAAGTACACGTACACGTTACAAATATTACCACATGTAAATTATTAACAAGACGAAAAAGTTTTCTTGGCTAAATTGCACTATCATTTAATTTTTGCACGCACACACAAAATGAGAACGTAAATCTAAAAGGAAAGTGAATTAAACGATATGGAACTCAAGAAAGAAAATGAATATGCAGTAAATCAAAGTGTATTTAACACAAACAAGGGTATGACACTGGCAAAGATACAAGATTAATTGATTGATCGATTTTTGGGCTGACAAGTATTTGCTCACTGTTGTATTTAATATTTTATGGCTTGTTAAAAGATCGTGTCCTTCTGCCATGCTCTAGGTTGAGATAAGAAAGGATTGAAAGAACTATGTTATGATCAAGATGTGCTATATAAGTCAGATGCGCTGAAGAATACGATCTTTGTAACGTTCACTTATAATGACGATTAAGAAACTTGAATACCACTGTAAGAGAATGAGACAACCACATTGCGAAGTTTTTTTAACAAAAAGAGGTCAGATGGATGTAAATATAGTGTTTATGACGATATACACTGCCTAAATAAATGAATTATTACCTAATAATATCACTATCATGCTTTGCACTCATCTCTTAGCAGTTTTACCAGTTCTTCATAAAAATGCTACAATTCTTGTGCAGGAGATTTTCGTTTGAATTTTTGATGTATATTGGGTTGCCTACAGTGAACCACCACAACTACGATTTTCCATGCAGTCACAGATTTACATTACCTCCTCGTCTTCTTCCTTTGCAATTTACATAAAATGCTTTGATAATTATTAGTAACACATCAACAGTCTATTAAATTTGAGTTAGTCCAAATTCTCTTCTGGTGGGCTACACAAGCAGTTTCTAAAAAGATGAGGGACTCTATTGACGATTGCGTTAAATGTCAAAATTCTTTACGCAATAAATTCCCATTCGCATTCAGATGTGTTACGCAGTTGACAATTCGCACACAACCCACCCATCGAGTTTATGATGTTCTTGAGATAATTTAATTATAGAAGTCCGAGGCGTAGCACATAAATTAAGTCGACCACACACGCCATGAAAAAGACCAATCTAGTAATATCCAAAAGAGAACCAAACCGTATTCTCATAGTCTCTCGTCTGCGGTTTCGCCAGTTTCATTCAGTATTTCAGACGCTTCGCATTCGCATTCATTCATTCATTCCTAACCGACGAGGACAAACGCGGTCAACCGAAAAAGGTGGGTCAATGATAGTTTTTGTCTGATTTTTTTCAAGATTATACATAAATTTGAGCTCAATTGAGGGAATTGACGTCTTTAAAGTTTTATTTGCAAAATTTTTGTATTTATGACATTTATACCACTTTTCTGAATCCTGAAGCGACGTTGGTGGTATTTCAATATAATGTGGGTGTTTTTATAATTTGCATTTCATAATTTCATTACTTCCATTGAAATCTTTGAAGTTGTTCCTTGTTCCCTCCCGTTGCGGTTTGTAATTGCGTGGATTTACTGTGGGATGCAAAAAATAATGCAATGGTGGTTGGTGGAGCAACGGTATCGTCGGTACCCAAACGCCGCGCCGGCAATTGCACTTCAACGACATTGCGTTGTTGAATTGGGGTGGCCTCCCAGAGGGATCGTGCCACCCGACATTCAACTAGTTTTAGTATTGACATGATAGTTAGCGGCGCTCTGCAAGGCGTCCATGGTGCACCGCATTGTTGCCGAAAACCGCATAACAGACACCCTTAATTCAAATTTCCACAAGAGCCGAGCCGGGTCGAACTTCCCTGACGATTCAACGCAGAAATTATCTCAACTCTCAACACAAGGAGAAAAGTAAAAGAGGATATCATACATGGTAATATTGAAGATTTGCTTGAATTGTACTGCATTTGGGTTGAAGGGAAGCAAAAAGGGAAAGGAATGAGAATGAGAGAAAGGAAATGAAAGAAACCGCAGGATGTCGATCATTCATCAACATCGCTCCGTGGCATGCCAGACTTCCCGATCATCCTATTCATGCACCCATCAAACATGCGCTGTTTTTGTGCGCGATGTTTGAGAAACCCCAGATATGACATTCGACGATGCGACGCACAACCAGAGATGCTGTTTGGCAAGTTGGCGTATATCGGTGCGGCAATAATATCGCATTATCGCTTTGAATGCGTCTGATGCGGAAACGATCGGGGATGTCTGCAGTCTGCATACGAATTGCGTACCACTGGGCGCACGACCCCCCTCGAGGTGCTTACAAATTGAAATGGTTTTATCGATCTGCGAAAGCGGAAGCGACCGACGTCGTCGTTGCATCGGATGAATATTTACTCACGGACACGTCCTGTGTGGCATCAGCATCTAAATCATTTTTCATTAATGGCATTAATATTTCTGAAAATCAATTCCATCAATTATACATTCACCGATACGTATTTAATTCTAACGTATTTATGTCTGTAATACTCTTTCGAGTTTTTCATTTATCCCCAAACATAGACCACTCGGCGCACACGTACGAGGAGAAAAAAAAAGGAAACCTCAAAAAGCAGATCCGGTGCACGCTTTTTGACGGATTTTGCTGTCATCCGTATTTCCCTTTGGGAGCATCGTTCGGGAGAAAACGCGAATAAACTGGCGGTGGTGATTATTTTTGACAACAAGAATCCGAAGAGATAATTCGAATCGCCCCAGTGATTTGGAAGCAATCACCGAATCTGTTTTTTGAGGATATCTTTTTCTGCATTTCTGCATTGGAATATGTTTGAAAATAAATGAAAAGCACTGTATATTACAGCATGCAGTAATATCTGTTTGCGCAACAAAGAATATCCCTACAAAGAGTACCTTCTTCCCATTGTAAGCACATTGTCCGCATTGTAGCCATTGGACATTGTGAACGCAAAGATTTGCTCCTTACTTGCTGTGACTTTATTTATGCCTCGGACTGTTTGCATTCTTGTTGTGGACATAATACCACATACAAATAAATTCACGCCGAGCACAATACTAAATATCCAATCACCAGCAGGCATTCTCATTTCAATTTAACTCAATTTAAAACCGGCAGAACAATAATTGAGTTAGGTAAAGTTCGGTTAACTTATGACCCCGTCAACGCGGTAAAAATTAAAATCTTAAATTCTCAAACAAAATGAAGACTGATGGCCGTCGTTGTCGACGAGGGGGAAACCGCAGCACGGCGCAATATTTTATTGGGGTTGGCCCTAACTCGATTGAGGCCGTTGTGGGAGCGCGAAGTGTGAGTCACGGGGTTGTGCCTTTCGTGGTTTGGGGTTAGCGAGAGGCGTTTGTTTCGATGGCGCGAACCCTCTTCGCCATCCGCAGACCCCATGGCTTGACACTGAAACAGTGAAATATGCACCTCCGACATACAGTGTGGTCGTGACGACAAGAATAAACAATTTGAAGCATTCAGGATCAACACATTCTCTCAGTGTCTATTTCTACAATTCAAAATTGTTAATAAATCACTTACAATGTCAGATTCTGTCAAAACTTTTCACAAAAAGCAAAATTTGCCAAGTGTGAGAATTATAGTCAATATCAATGAATCTTCCTCTATTCCGGGATGTTCTTATGAATTAAATGATTGTGTCGGCAGATTAACAAAAAAAAGTGAATTTGATCGAGCATGTAAACACAATATGCTCCTGCATGTTTTTTTTTCTGTTTTGGACGTTTTTCCATAGCGCTCCTTCTTGTTAACAGTAGGAGTATCAAAAGACGATGTAAAAAATCTGTATAGATACGCCTACTATCAAGAAAAACCTTCCTTCTACTCCATTGACCGCGCTGTAAAGTGTCACATCGTTTTGATGAATTTTCATTCCACGCGATCTACCCCTTAATAAAAAAAATCTGAGAATATTGGAAGGCACGCAGAAAAAAACATTCATTCACGACTTATCTACTCTATTCATGAGATGACCGTCCTATGTCAATTTTTTTGATGGAGTAGCCTCGTAGTAGGACTGTCTTGTCCAGTAACGGCAGTGCGAAGGTTTCGCACGCAATTCCCACCGATTTTTCACAGCATCGCGCACGGGGGTGTAATCGAGGTGAACTATTCTTCAATAGATGAATAGGCTCCGAAGCGCTGGGGAGCAGTTTACGAAGAGTAAGCTTTGGATGTTGAAAACAGGTGCATTTTCAACGTGTAAAGCGTTCATATGGTTTAGTTGGTTTTGCAATTCGGGGGTGTTAGGAGATAGGAGTATTTATACCTGTTCAGCGAACTACGGTTGCTCTATGCTCTAATAATAGGCAATGGGTAATTGTGTTACGATTCTCTCACGAACAACATTAGGAGGGCGTGTTGTCCCAAAGTTAACTTCTCTTTTATTCAATTAGCCAGCGTAAACTGTGCCAACGGAGTTTAAAGGTGAGGTAGGCCAAGTCCGTGCGAATATTTTCTCAAGAAGTTCACGCCAAAAATCCAAAATTTTGACGATCCACCAAATATCATTTTGCAAATCTCCTGTTTGAAAATGTAATTTTGTAGCAGCAGAAATTACCCTTTAAAATATTGTACATGTGTATAAAACTAAACTAATATTTCCGTTTCATCTCGACTTTTGAATTTAAGCTCTGAGCTCCCTTTGTGGAGGCTGTGTTTGCGCAGCATTACCTGAGAATTGAGAGATTACACCAAACACCTATTCACAGTGGGCAGTAATCGGACGCTCGTTCATTCATAACTCATCATAACCAAGCATTACCACTGTTAAAGCTTTTAGCGCACAGCCCTCTTAATCTATGTTTCGTTTCATTCATAGATACTTAATGAACAATTCAACTAATGCAGCTTAAAGCACATTAGTCTATCAGCAGATTACCTCCTGAAGATCTGTGAGATGCAGTTTAAATTCACATTATGCGACGTTGCCAACTTTTCAAAAACTTTTCAAAAATTCAAAAAGTTACATTAAAACATTTTGTTTCTCTTTCAAAAATTCAACAACGCAAAGTGCTAAAATCTAGATATTTCGTTTGAATAGTATTCAAAGTCTTTTTTGATTGTAGTACAAACTGTAAATATGTTGACACCTTTAACAATGACAGAAAAGTAGAGCAATAATTCTTTCCATTCGCAATTCATGTTTGTTCCGTTTTCTGCAAATGAAGGAAGGAAACCTAAAACATGAACGTAGTAACATTTTGTAGGGCTCTTGAACTTTTATAATGTAGGTGTTTAATGAATTGGCAGTTGAAAACCTTTACGGAGTTAGTCTCTTGGCTTGGCATACAATTTATCAATACCTTGAAAGCTTTAAGCCGGAATCAATTGTACGGCCGTGTCATTAGGTCTCAGCGGGAGGCCCGGTGAGCGATCATAGTGAGCGGAGGGTGTTGACAATAATCGCTGCCAAACTTCCGTCTTTAGTAGTTCTATACTTCTAATAACCGATATTCAAAGCGTTCAAATGCCCGGACTAATGGTCAGTTTCCTCTCCGACCACTCAGCGGGCGGTCATCGACGACACGACAGAACGGCAGCTCTCAACAAGAGCAATTCAAGCGCTTCTAACAATTCAGACGATTTGGGCAATTTATGTGATCAAAGTACAGGAGCGCAAACCTGAAAGCACAATGAGCAAATCATAAATAAACACGTTGCAACAATATTATCGTATTGAATCAATTTAAAAGTTTATTCCTTATCAACTTAATGGCCTTTATAAATATTTATCAAAAAATATACTTTTCTATTTCTCAATGTACATATCAAAAATATTGCATTTCTAAACAAAATTTACATATTTACACAAGGTTCAAAATTTTCTAAATACTAATCTATCTGGGAGATTAATATAGAATTGGTACTGATCCCATGTATGGGTAGGTCGCTGATGTCCAGGAATCCAGAGGGAACATGACTGGTACCGCGTACACGCCATTTCTGGGCTGCATATGCGTGCGGGAATGTTTTTTGAGATGATCTTTGCGTCCGAAGCGTTTCCCGCACTGTGAGCAGGAAAATGGCCGCAGGCCGCTGTGGATGCGCTTGTGTCGGGTGAGCTCCTCGTTGCGGGTGAACGTCTTTCCGCAGTTGGGATCGTCGCACTTGAAAGGCCTCTCGCCGGTGTGAATCCGAATGT
>JARJDQ010005461.1:0-26345 GCA_030264215.1 Geostiba sp. GC000077 | reverse complement strand
TCCGAAAATATCAACGATTTTCCTTCAAAAATCGTCAAAATATCTACAGAATTCCTCCCTAACATTTCAAAGTCGATTTTAAAAGGCTTCTCGAGAATTGAGGGGGTTGGGACTCGATACATCTTAAAAAACGTGTTCTTAGCTATCAGAATCCGCCAAGAAACTTTAAAGACGAGTACTCGTTTATAAAATATCAAAGCTTTTTCGCTGCAAGTCGTAACGTAATAGAATACATAAAATTTCACAATTGATTTTAAGACGCTTCCCAGGCCCTGAAGGGATTGGAACAGGATGCATTGTAAAACTATCAGAATCCGCCAAGAAACTCCGAAAACGAGGGCATATTCAGAAAATATAAATTATTTCCATCAAATATCGTAAAAAAATAGGAATAATTCCTAAACTTTAGCCATTTAGCCTTTAACGCCAAAACTTTAGTGATTTTTAGGCATTTCCGGGGTCCTGAATGGGTTGGGATGGGATGCATCATAAAGAGCGTCTTCTTGCCTATCAGAATCTCACCCTTTCTTTCTATATGTTTGAAAAATTTTACCATTGGAATGCGTCTAATGCATTGACATGGCGAGAAATCAAATTTTAGACTGGATTTCATAGGTGCACTATTAAGCCTTTAACTTGGTATACACGGACAGTCAGCGTATTTATTTTGTAGATTGTAGATGTTGTAGATTGTGACGGAGAGTTTTGAGGCAGCTCTGATATTACTTCAGCTTAAAAATAGCACACTTTAATTTCCATCGGTTTACTTTATTTTTTTTTTATACAAATGAGAAAACATTTTCAACTACTTTCTCATAATTGCCCATGATCATTCAAATACAGTGTTGATCTTAAAAATAATGATTATGTAATAAGCGAGCGAGATGGAGCGAACCAGGAGAGTTAATGGCCGACACTGCGGCAATACCCTCTGTCTTTTATGAACGTATGCATTCATTACATAACCATTATTTTTAAGAACCACCCAGTATCAAGCTTATTTTCATCTTTAGTTCGGTGCCTACACAAAATAATCACAAACATTTTGAATCAATAAAAACAAAACGAATCTGAAAAAGTTTGGCTCACGCTACTGATTTCAACAATCCCAGGTAAGATAGCAATCGTCGTAATCCCCAGTAACCACATTGGATGGAAAACATTTTGATTAGATTAGTTCCATGCCTCTTACCTCTTCATATCACCTTCATTACTAGACAATTCCCATGATTGTAAGTTAAAGTGTAGAAAATGAGATAGTTCTCAACTAGATTTGGTTGTATTTTGATTTCGTAGGCTACCTACTATTTATGCAATATGTTCATTCATAGATCATAGACTAAAATGATATTTCCCTCTTGGATACGTGTGCGTTCCCAACACGAGTAAGTCAAAGATGTCGACGGCGTTAACATATCAATTTTCCAATGCAATCATTCGTTACTCATACAATAAATCACAGAAAAACCAAGTCGATGCCGATGCACAATCACGTCACGGCGCGTAACAAAATAAATTATAAGGATATTTAGTAAAAATAGGTAGTCATTTTGTGCTCCTCCACAGTGAAAATAAATATCCACGTTTAGTATTGGCGTCGTGTTTGCTGTTAAATAAATCCTAAACGATCCTTAACTGGACAGAACAATCCTTGAGGCAGTGTTTCGAAGAAATAATCAGTATCATCATGATCTTCATCGATTTGTCGTTCAATTTCACCATAATATCAATACTTGACTGTAACTTCTCCTCTAAACTTAGTTTTGGTTGTAAATAGAATAATGTATAAGTTTGATTCGTTTTTGTTTCTGTATCCGTTTCCTCCTACGTAAGAAGATAACGCGTATATGCGCATATAAATACATATTCTTAAGTTATTTCGGCTGCTTAAGAACGGGAGTCGCAAAGAGCGAAACTAGAGGAGAGAATTCTAACCTAGCATCTAGCATAGGATCTAGTCTAGATCTAGTAGATCGGTATCTTTTTGGTAATGGTCTTCCTGCACATGTGGCAGATCTTCAGCGTGTCCGCGCACTTTGAGCACGTGCCATGGCCGCAGAGGAAGACGACGTTGCGTTTGCGCTCCATGCATATGCTACATGCGTGGCTCTCTTCGATTTCGGCGATTTTACACTCGAGGTATCTGCGAAAACACAAATTTTACCACAAAAGTATTATCCATTCATAGTGCAGTCAAATTACGCTCAAAATAGCGTCCCGCAGGAAAGTTTTGGGGTAGTTTTAATTTCTTCAATTCGTTATGTTTTTTGGGGCGCTGAATCCGAATCCGAGGTTAGCTAACAACAACAGCAACACCAACAGCAATTATAGTGTTACCATGTAAGGTTGTAAACTACTCAGCAAAATAAAAAAATTGAAAAAGTGGATTTTTGTGAAGACGAACAAAATATGCCAAATTTCAAATATCGCTTGAACCACAACAGTTCGCCGTAGAAAAAAAACGAAATAGTGCAATTTATAGGAAATTTTATGTACTTCTATTTTGAATAGAGATGTTTTCTGCGCAGAGTTCATAATTTAAGAGTTATAAGCAAAAAGCAGAAAAACCAAGACATTTTTACCTTTGTTTGCATTTTTCTCAATGTTGCGTCACGAAATTTTGTTAGCAAACCTCGGATGCGGATTCAGCACCCCAAAAAACCTAAAGAATTGAAATAAATTAAACTACCCCAAAACTTTCCTGTGAAAAACCTAATTTGCCTGTATTATCAGTCTCAAATCCTACATTTCTATTAGCTGATTATGTGATCAGTGAGAGTTGTGAGTAGACTTACCTCATTCGTTCTGCACTTGGTTGCCGACTCTTCGCTGGAATCACGCGGCCATCTTTGGTAATGCGCTTCTGGACTGGCGCGCTGCACTTTAGACACTTCTTCATGCGCGAGGAACAATCCTCGCACGCTGGCTTATGATTGCAGGGCTCCAATCGGACGTTCTCCTCGGACAGCTCCGAGCACACTAAACACTCGACCGGCTTGCTGCTAACGCTCACAATTTCGTTCTGGTAGTGATGGTTTTTGTGATTGGGCGAATTCTCCTGCGATGAGTTGCCTAGTTCGATGTTCTTATCATCAGTCTTCCGACTTCGGCGAGAACCTACCCCAACAAACATACACAGTGAAATTTATTTCAAGACAAAACAAATATAACCTTACTTTTAGTCTCCTCAATGCGGGTAACAATCGGACTGTTTCGTGCATTCTCTGTGAGATTGTAGCCATCGATAGCACGCTCGTTCAGGGACGATGTGGTAACATCACCGATGCTATTCTGCATCTGATTGCTATCCACAATCGGCTTGTAACTCTTCAGCAACTCCTGCAGATTGCTATCTTGCAACAAACCAAGTGCGGCTTGACTTTTAGCGTTCAACGCATCCATATCGATGCTTTGCTGGATTAGATAGCATGCAATCGCAATGGCGGCTCGATGTTCCGCCACTTGGATGTTCTGATAGATGGTGTGTACCGCCGGAGCGTCTTCTCGCCGCACCGCCGAGGTGATCTGCGATCTTTTGATGAGTACAATGTGCAGCGCAGTGTCGCCATCCTCATCCTTGGCGTTGATATTCGCTTTTAATCGAATTAACAGTTCTATAACTCCATAGTGACCTTGACTTACAGCAAGGAGCAGTGCCGATTGATTGCGATTGTTGCGCAGGTCAATATCGGCCTGTCCCTGCCTGACTAGAATCTCCACCACCTCCACGTGGCCATTCAGCGCTGCCAGGTGCAGCGCCGAGAAGCCGTCGTCCTTCTTCACGTCCACCAGCTGCCGCGCCTGAGACAACAACTTGCTGGTCGCAAAAGCTTTGCCTTTCAGCGCCGCGTGATGCAGAACATTGAAACCTCGCTTGTTGCGCAGCGTAAAGTCAGTGCCAGCAGCGGCGCATAGCAACTCAATGACTTGATGGCTATCCTTGCCGATGGCATCGTGCAGCGCTGTATCCCCGTAGCAATCGGTGCAGTTGGGATCAGCACCCGCGGCGAGTAAGATTTGAATTGCACGCGCCGGCTGTTTGTGCGCGGCTATGTGCAGCGCTGTACACCCGCCCTTATTCGATGCGTTGAGATTCGCGCCGGCTTTGATGAGTATATCCAAGATGTCCGGCTGGTTGCCAAACGCGGCGTAGTGCAGACACGTGTCGCCATCGTTATCCCGCACATTAACATCAGCGCCAGCTTGGATCAGCAGACTGACAATGGCGACGTGCCCCTGATGTGAGGCAACCTGCAGTGCTGTCTTGCCTCCACTACGTAGATCCACAGCGGTGGCAATGGTGGGTTGCCTAGTTAATCGTGACTCTTCCAAGATGCGACGCACAGTGTCAAGCTGCCCTTGCGCAGCTGCTTTGACCAATTGGTCCGCTGTGCCGGTGTTGCCGGATGCGCTGGTGTTCGTGCTCGCTGGTGGCCATAGCATGGACGGCTCCCTCCGCTGATTCTGCGAGGCGTGCATCGTGTTATCCAGCTCCGCCGCGCTGCCAGGCACCACACGCACGCACTGCGGGTTGAGCGTCCACGCCTGTCCGTCGATCTGCACGCGCAAGTCCCCATCGGAATACACCTTGATAATCTTCCCCAGCTTCCCGAGCGCGTTGCGCATGACATCAATCCACTCGCCGTGCCCACGCTGCAGCTCCTTCACCTTTCCGGCGTCGTTTATCACCGAGACAATGTCTCCAATCGCGAAACAGTTCACCTTCGCCAGGCTGGACGGATTGTACGTCCAGCGATTCAAACCTTCATACTGCACGCGAATGTCCCCTTTGTCAGTGACTCTGTGCACGGTGCCCATCTTACCGATGCTCTCCGCCATCTTGGGATTCCATCCCCCGTGGCCCTGCTGCATGAACTTCAGTTGCTCTACACTTACAACGACCTGCACCTTGTCGCCGACGCTAAATGGCGGTGGGCCTTGTCGACTGGGCTGCGCCACGGTGGTTTCGATATTCTGCCCTAGGACAGGAAGATGTTCCGGGTAGTAAAAGCCACCGCTGGACGGCTCCACACATTTTATGTCGCAGTTTCCCTTGTGCCCCAGTCGATAGACGTTTGTTGAGCCGGAAAACCACGCCACATTAGCCACTGAGCGACTGGATTCGTTATCCCAGCCGCGGATGTCGAGAACTTTGCCGGGTTTGCCATCGCCGCCATCTTGATCGCCCCATTCCCAGTTGTATCCTCTCACTACTCTGGCACCAGTGAAGATGCCTTTAATTTCGACTTTGCGCGCCTGTACTCGAAGACTTAAGTCAACTCTAAACAACATTAATATTTTCATTGTTAGCCCCCTGATTTTTTTCTTGTTTACAAATTGTGTAACTTACCCTATGGAAGATGCTAAATCAAATCTTTTGAATGGATGATTGATGTCATGCTTATCATTGTGATAGCACACATAGCATAAGTCATAGTCAAAGCAGGTGGCACACTTGTAGCGAATGCCAGAGATGCCTTGACTTTTACAGCCATCACAGACAATGTTCGGATGCTTGACGCCGATTTGTGCGTTATCAATCACTCGCAAATCAAACATACCAAGGTAACCCACTCTATAATTGGTTCTTGCACCATTATCCCATTGTACAACTACGGTTTTGTCTGGGGAAGTTCGAGCGGGTGCTCCAGATTTGCCAATTTCACAGACTGTGCCAACATTCCCTTCCCCACCATCTATAATTTGGAAAGCATTATTTTCAATTTTCACGTTTTGTAAAGAAACAAATGAATGCTGTTAATTTGCAATTTGCACTCACCCTGATTGGTCCAACTCCAATCCGGTCCCCGCACGATACGCACCCCTGGAGACAACATCGCTGCGCCCTGCGTTCGTGTGGCGTTATAACAACAAACTTCTGTATGTGTTTGCTTACATATGGGCGCTATAAGACTTAAAAACTACGGAATACGTTGTGGCGTTTTTGGCTTCTGCGCCGAGGCGCGTTATGTAAATGTACGTCGTGCTTCAATTGTTCCGTCCGGAATTAATTAACGCCGCGGCAGCGATCGCGTGTCGTCATGATTTTGGCACTGGGCTGTGTGTGGCAGCGCGGCCCCCTTAGCGCTGGTGCGCGGGTGGCGGTTGGTGATTCATTGCGGAGAACCCCGACCGCTCTTTGCCGCGGTTGTCTTTGCAGCGAACTTCGCCCGAAACATTGCAACAATGTCTCGACGATAGGACCGATGGGACTTTCCGAAATACAAGGGACCCGGTCGTTAGCCGCACATAGGCGACGGGGACGGCGACTCGCTACACTCTCGCGGGCTCGGGCTTACTTTGTGCGATGCGATGATTAGGGATAGGGGCACAACTGTTGTTTATGTTGCGCTTCGCAGTTTACTCACTACGCTAATGATGATTGGTGATAACGCATATAGCGAGGGCAACACCATCGCAAACAGTTGTACTTTGACGTTTGACAGCTGGTCTGTTTGACAAGTGAAAATCGAATCAACAAGCGCAAGTTACACTGAACTCTGCTGGTCAAACAAATTAATATGTTTAATGTTTCTTACCTTTTAAATTATTACTCTTAATTTAAAATTGCATCGATAAGAATTGAAATTATGCTTTATAATCACACCCATCACAAATATACCATGCATGTTGTAGCGCCATTTCTCTAAGGACCATATATCAAAGGACAACATTTTCAAATCTGCCTTCTCCGCCAACCAAGCTATTCCTAATGAAATTTGAAAATCCAATATAGTATTGTAAAATAAAACAAAGGCGCTCAAAAGGTGAGGCAGTGGTTGATAAAACAATCACACAATCAGCATAACTATAGTGTTCTGTTTCATTTGTAAACATTGTAAAAAGATGGCAAACAGATCATAAATTGTGATTTCTCTGTAATTAGTGGAGTAATTACTACCAAATTCAAACTCTATCTTACTACTGCACTGGAGAACATGTGTGCCAACTTTCAGCCTCAAATTCAAACAGGATCATAGTTAAATCGTGCGCACAGTATACAGACATACAACTGATTTAATAGGTGGGCTTTCAGCCTCACCAAAAAACAGCTCAGTGGCTACATAAATTTAAATTCTTCCAAACCCCTTAACATCCAAAAACTAACATTTTGCAAAAACTTGGTACTCTGTAATGAACTATTTTAATATAAACGCACGATATGACGATATACAAATCAGCTCTTTTTTATTAGCCATTGTACACTGTTCCAATTCATTTTAGGCACTTGTAACAGTGCATGTAACTAAAAAAAACGTTCAACATTTGGGTTGTACTGATTTAAAAACAATGTTAACCAGTGACCTAAAATAGGCCTCAACGTTGACTGCAGTTAAGAATCAATATCATTAACAAGAGCTTCGAACGGGCCACAAGAGGTTTGCGACTGAGACCAAAACGCTTTTTTAAAATTCTGTTTATTAAATATGTATAGATCACAACACAAGTGTTCACATGGGCACTAAACACATCCTGAAAAAAAAGAACAAACACTGAAAACCATTAGTCAAATGCAAATGTTCAACATTTGGGTTATACTGATTTAACAATATTTATTAACCAGTGACCTTAAATGTCAATATTACTTTAGGCCTCAACTTTGACTGCAGTTAAGAATCAATATCATTAACCACAGCTTCGAATGGGCCAAAATGTTGCAAGCTTGAGAGGTTTGCAAATCAACACACCACCGATTTTAGAATGTTTTTTATTAATTTATAGATTAATGCTCAACATCTTAGTGTGACTTGGCAGCCAACCTCTTGTCTCGTTCTTCAGCGATGCTGAGCTTGATGCCCTTGCCGCGCGGCAGCGACACGAACGCCTTCATACCCTTGCCAATGATGAATACATTGTTTAATCTATAAACAAATAAGAAAATAAATTAACAACTCCAAAAATCACTACATAAAATTCTCACATACTGAGAAATAGTGTATAATGCTTGGGTTATACGGTACAGACATGATTTTAAATCTGACAGTGACCATTTGCATTCAATTTGCTCTGGGCCGCAGTTTTGAATGCGAATGATATTGCAAATGCATCAATTCGCACCTTCGAAGGGCCAAATAACGCGCATCCATGTGAAATTGTAATTACCTGGTGGCAAAAGTGTGGCCCTGGGCATCCTTGATGTGGACAATATCGAAGGAACCGGGGTGACGCTCCCTGTTAACGACAGTGCCGACACGCCCCAAATTACGGCCACCAGTAATCATGCAGAGGTTCCCGGCGTCAAACTTGATGAAGTCCAGGATTTTGGATGTCGCAATCTCCAATTGGATGGTATCATTCACCTTCACATTAGGGTCCGGGTAGCGGATGGTACGGCCGTCGTGCGTGGTAATGAAAGGAACGCCCTTGGGTCCGGTCTGCACCCTCCTGACCTTGCACAATTTGTACTACAACAAGCAACACACTTTATATTAAAACACTGGATTTAGACCAAGAAATTACTTTGAAATTAAAAATTCTGTCTTACAATCTTAAGTACTAGTCTAATAATAAGATGTATTAGCTAGGGACTGGGTTGTAACTTACTATTGGCCACTTAAGTAAAATAAACTCCAACTTGCATTTGTTCACTAGTTGAAGCCTCGATTGGGCCATTACAAATAAAATAATAGTTCTTTCAACTTACTTTTGCTTCCTCAGCAGTGATTCTATGAATGGTGAAACGTCCCTTAACATCGTAGATGAGACGGAAAAATTCACCAGTCTTCTCAATGGTAATCACATCTAGAAATAAATTAATAATTAACAACACATTAACTTTATCACCTATTACATCAATATACACATTTGTTTCAGTTTTGACAATGTTTTACACATTTTAAGTACTAGTCTAATAATAATTTATTAGCTAGGGACTGGATGGTAACTTGCTCTTGGCTTCAAAGTAAAATCAACTCCACTTAACAATAGTTATTAACTGGAGCCTCGAAGAGCCTCCTCAACATAAATTCCTAATCAATTGTATAAACTCACCCATAA
Organism: Geostiba sp. GC000077; assembly: GCA_030264215.1. NCBI lineage: Eukaryota > Metazoa > Arthropoda > Insecta > Coleoptera > Staphylinidae > Geostiba > Geostiba sp. GC000077. The sequence continues at coordinate 17,348 of JARJDQ010005461.1, read as the reverse complement.
AACCAGCAGGGTAGTTGGGATCAGTCCTAACTTTGCCATCTACCTTGATCAACCTCTGCATAACAATCTTGGTCACCTCACAGTTGGTCAAGGCGTACTTCAGACGGTTACGCAGGAAAATCACGAGCGGAAGAGATTCCCTCAGCTTGTGGGGCCCAGTGGATGGACGAGGTGCGAACACACCTCCCAACTTGTCTAACATCCATGCCTTGGGCGCATTTAAACGCTTCAAATGTTTTTTCGGGCCTCGAGCCTAAAACATAATAAACACTTTACATACCAATTTTGCACAAGGACACTGAACCAAATTATAATGATAAACATGATGTATCACAGGTTATGTTTTGGTCCCGAAACGATATCTCCAAGAATTACGCTTTGAGCTACGAAAATATACACTAATCCTTGTTGCGGATGGCCGAAATAACTTGAATTAAGTGACCAGAACGTTAACGTTTGCACATGAGCGCGGATGATTGAAGAAATCGGGTGAAATTATACGTGCAACTCACCATCTTGAAATTTGAGCGAGAAGAGAGAAAAGCTCGGCGGGCAACCTAGCACGAAATGTTTCCGGTACCTACATTACCGACGCGAGAGTAAACAGCAGTGTTGCCAACTCAAGACGCAAGCCGCCAAGCACGTGCTGACCCCTTGCAGCAAAATGTAGGACTAAAATTCAAACATTTAAAACTTTGTAGTTTTTGGTTGTTTTTTACTTTTTACGTTCGAAACGAGACTGATATTTAAAAAATTCCTTGATGTGTACAATGGTTTAAAACTTGTCCAATTTATACACATGTGTGCTGGATGTAATCAATTCCTTCTCCTCGATATCATCCGGCGCGTCGGAAACCGTATATTCACTCTCAGTATCAGTGGAGAGCACTTCCAATTGTAGACTCGTATGAATCATCTCCAATTGAATTGATTTCTTCGTTGCTTCCTCTTTTGATAGCTTCTCAGTACTGGTGCGTTCATCACTCGTTGCCAGCGTTCGTCGCGATAAATTGTTTATCGTGTTGCGAAAACGCGCAATTGATCTCTCGACCATTGTGTTCAGCATGCGCTCCATCTCAATATGTTTATTCAACGGATTCCATCGAGCGAGATATGCAGACGTTGTGCGTCCGATAATTTTGCTCTGCGAATCCTGATATTCCCTGATCACCTCCGGCCAGAAGTCAAAGCTCGATGTCTTCTGCAGGTGCTGTATTTCATCAATAAACTCGGACGTAAAGTCAATATTGTATATCGGTTTGGCGCTGACGGTAACGTTATCAAAGTGAATGCAGCTTGGTCGCTGATGAATGTATTGGGTGCGATCGAAGGAGGGATCATCGGAGATCATGCGCTGAAAGGGTTGGAGATTATTGACGGGCAGCAAGAACGATACTTCGGGATTGTTGGCTATTTCGGAAATCAATGATGTGTTGGCACATGGCGGTTGGAATCCAGACAAGAGCCATTGCTCTTTGATCGATTTGTGCACTTCAGGATCACAAGCAATAAGGATGTTGCGATCACGACGTCGGAAGCGCAATTCTGGTTTGACCGAAATAGGATGTACAGGGACAATTCCTTTTAGCTTATACTCATCCTAAAAACAACAATTCGCATAATTCTCTCAGCATCAGCAAAAGTGCAAACTTACTTCTAAGGACTCAATCCACAAGTCAACCTTTTTACGTCCTTTCTCCTCTTGACTCAAGCATGTAACCACAAACTCCCAATAGATGTTTACTTCCTTTATAAGTTTCAGTGTTTTCTCATCAAGATATTGAAAAATCTTCATTGAGATCCAAATCGGCATGAGTTGTATCTGAAAGTTCAAAGTTCAAATGAATGTAATCTCTGCCAATTCAGATTCAGATTAAATCCTAAACAATTACAAAATCAATTTCCGGCATGAACGTTGTCTTGCTTCCCTGTGCGTTACTCTTTCGACCTTTTTTACTTTTTGTATCCTTGGTGGTTTTCTTTTCCTTCTTACTCTCGTGAGCTTTTTTGCCCTTGCCTTTAGATTTACTCTTTCTATCTGATTCAACAGACGACTTGCCACCTGCCTTCTTCTTAGACTCATCAGGTCCATTAATGGACATTTCTACTTTACTACGGTACTTAGCCATGGCTTCATCCCATTCCGTTCTCCGTTTGAAAATCAATTGCACGTCTGGATCGCTGTCGTCCCAATCCTCGATGTAACCATCGTGCAATACAGAAGAGGCATTTGCATAAGATAGGTACAATCCAGAAGCTGCTGACGTTATTTTATAAGAGAACGATACCTCTTGTTTGTAGATCTCTTGAATATAGTATAAAATTCGTGTAATTACACAATTTCCACACATTGATAAAAATGCTACAAAATAACAACGTTGACAATGCCAACAAATATTTAAAAAAAAACGCACATAAAAATATCCCCATTTGTAGATCAGTGTTCATCAAAAACCTGAACCAAACAAGAGTTGATTCCAAATAAGTGTTTAGCTCAGTGGTACTCATTGTCCTATTGTCATCTTTGCCGTATATGTCACGAATATACTCAGAACGATCCCTATTACATAGAAAGGTTTCAACAATTCAAGATCGTTTTTGTGGCTGGGGCTAGAACGCCAGAAGTCCACTTACAATGTAGATAAATATTTTGTTAGCTTGTTTCCTTGAAAATGTTTCACCAAGAGAACGAATGCCATGCGTGCATATTTATGATCTTTGATTTCATCAAAAATCTTGCAGAGGAATTTGACTTTTATCGTTGACGAGGCGCGTAATAAAACTACCTGAGTGGTAGCAAACGAGCAGAATGTGTACTGGCTTTGGAGTACATCACCAATTATATTAGCTTAAAATTTAAATGAAATAAAGGTGAGTTGGTTATGCCAGTTCGTAAATACTCACCATCGTTTAATTCATTCGGTATTAATGTACCAAAAACGTTCACGGTGGGAATTGAAGTCATTCTTGGAACTTGTAGAAAATTGTAGATAATGACATTCAATGGAAGTCAAATTAGAGCAATATTTGAAATACGAAATTTCAAACAGTTTGAAAGTAAACATCTTTGATGTATATTTAGTTGCCTACCTTGAAAGTGCATTTAGCAGCATTTAGTACTTACCGTAAATTAAAGAGACCTGAAATTGTTAGCAGAATAACAGAACAGTGATGATTAAGTGAGGTGAAGGCAGTAAATAGTTTAGTAAGTAGTGGTAGTGAATACAGTCAATAGTTTCGTCAGTTGTTTGTTCAGTTCTAAGAAAAAGCAACGTGCGAGCGTAAGAACGTTAGATGCGAAGAAGAAGTAGAAGCAAGAATATTCCAAAATGACAAATAACTTTGAACGCTTACAACACAAGTCCCGAAATTTTCTTTATTTTTATTGTCGCTTATCAATAACTGCACTATGCTTATGTTCATTACTATCCTACAACTAGTATGAATCAACAACAATTAGGTAGTTTTTGTCTCCTCCTAGTCGGTACGTGTTTATCGATGTACTCATAAGAATCATAAGAATCATAAGTAACACACTAACTTTGCGTTATCAGTTACCATCAGTATTCATTTCTCCCAAAATGACCCTTAACTATAGATTACGCTTAAGTTTTGGTACGTTCATTTTGAAGTTTGGTTTTTCCATTTTGGTGATTAATTTTATAATTTGTGCGTTCAGTTTAACAAGTAACATCCAAAAGAAACAGCAAGTTTATCGCTAGCAAATACTTTTTGTATTTTCGACTCCCTCACGATTCGCACATTCCCAAAATGCAAATATCTGACTCAATTATTTGCAACGCAAACAAATCAAGCGAATGAAAAATCATACTCACAAACTCAAGAACAACATCAAAACCGCGCTAGCAAGAGCCAAAGTAAAGGTGTAGTAACAGTGTAACTTAAATCGCATGTTATATTTGTCTATTATCAATTTATTTATTTCATCATCATTCATAATAATAAATACACAATATTAATATTTATAATTAATAACAAGTTCTTTGTTTCTTTTTTGTTTTGTTTTTCTTTTTGGCAATTTATTTCTTAGTTTATCCCTTATTAAGTTCCTCATTTTCCCATTTTTGTTTATTCATTAAATCCTCATTTCATGTTTTCTTTAAATTTAATATTTATAAAGTTTATTCGTTCTTTTCAATGTTTCTTATTGAGTCAGATATTTGTATATTTTCATCATTTTTTTGGTATCATTCATCGTAAAATATGTCATTTGTAAACGTCGGACTTTGGACAGAACTGAAAGTCGGGGAGTGAACTCAATGTGTGTTTTGATCGGGCAATGTGATAATTTCCAGTCTCAGCACGTAAAAACTATTTGGGCGCACACAAGTACGATGCAAACGTGTGTGTGGTATGTATTCGTGTGTAACTGTATTGTAAGAAGACGTGTCGTGGTCACTTATACAATACATATATTATATGCACACAAAAATTCCTACGTTTATATATTCTAAGGCAATTTGAAACTTTCAAATCAAACGCATCACGTAAACGGTTCGACTGCACTTGGATGTTTGGTGTCAACATGCACGTCTTCGTTTGCTTCTCCTGCGGCGGCCATCTTGTCGACAGTGCGTTGCGAGTTGAGAGGGGGGCCCGTTATCGTCGAGTGACTCAATAATTATTAACATTACACTTAGAACGCTACAAAAAACGAATCGTCTTTATCTAAAAATATATACTTTCTATATATTTTCTTTTGTATTGCGTATTAAGGCTTGGCCATTACGTTGCCCTTGTTTTTATGCTTCCTTTTGGTTTTCGCATCGGTGGCGCTTGCTCGTCGTCGGCTCCTCCTCGGCAACAACGGCAAACTTGTTGACATTTAACACTGAATTACAGACAAAATCCTATAAATGAAAACGCGCGCCGAGAAGGACGAAGCCAACGGTTCGACGTTGTCGTGATCGTGGTCGTATCGGTGTAATGTGCAATTCGCGTTCAATCAAGGACAGAATTCTCAAGAAGTACAAGAAGTACAAGTACATTACGTGTGCGTGTTGGTTAGTGTTTGTGTGTGTGTGTACTTTTCAACATTTTTAACTGGCTTGCATCGTACTTCTGTTTGATTTCAATCTGGAATTTGTTATTTTGTAAATCTTGTAAGAAACGAACATCCATCATCTCATTTGTAATCGTAATCATATTCTCATCTTGTTTAAATCTTTATAGTTTATCTTAGTTTTTTTTTTTTTTCTCCGGAGATCTCTCTAAAACGAACACAGCTAGTAACACTTTGACCACTAGCGAAACACTCGTGCGCTTGCGGACGAAACTACAGTTGAATCGTATAATTTCTTCAATTATTTATACTTCTTTTGTCTTCTTCAATTTTTACAATAGATTATCTTCCTCTTTTTTATCGTACGGGTAGCATCTAGTATTTTACGCTTTTTTGTGTTTCTTCACTTTGATTTCTGTACTAAAACATACGCACACAAACATTTTGCTCAATTGTTCTCAAAATTGCACCGAGAACAAACATGAACATCGTATGGACCTGACGCATTTTATTTAATTGATTTCTTCGCCATGTTGTTTTGCTCGTCTTTTGTTATGTTTCTTGAGTTTTGATAAAGTTCTTACGAGTATACGACGCGATTTGTTAGAAAAAAACGAATACAAAATACAAAATGCAAACATTCAAATGATAAAATCGAACAATGGATCAGAGTGCAACCCAGAATACGTGTTTTTGTTCCCACGATATGTGCTAGTGGAGTGGATTTGACAAGTAACGAGACAAAAATAAAACACCTTCGTGGCAGGTTGCAACACTGACGATGATTTAAGTGATTGTGAACTCATACAAGTGTGTGTGTCAAAAGGTGCCCACCAGACATCGTTTCGAATAAGTTTTATTAGTTTTTTTTTCATCATCTCATTTCAATTTATAATATTATAACCTAAAAGCGAACGAATATACACAGTATATATCATATTCGCCTTCATATCTTGGGTCATCCTTAACTCTTTGTAATTAATTGTTTCTTCGTCATTTTGGTTTTGAATAAGCCCTTAAATACATTTAATACATTTTTACCCTGATTATAAATTATTATTTAATAGTAAATACAAAATCGTTTTTTGTTTGTTTGTTTGTTTGTTGTTATCATCGCATTATCATTGTATTCATTGCGTGTTTGGTTTGGTTGGCACGTTTGCAAAATGCGCAACATTAAGTTTTTGTTATGGATACTCAAGTTATTTCATATTTCATATTAATTAATATTATTTCATTTTTATTCAATTATTTATATTTCAATAGTTTCATAGAGCGACATAATTATATACTTTTCATCTTCATCTTTATAGGTACGGCACTAAAACTAACTAACTGTTTCTTCTTCTTCGTCATCGTCATCAGCATCATCATCATTATTTCATTATTATTTATAATAATAATAACATTACAACAATTCCTACAAAACTTTTATTTTATTTTTATCCCTTTTTTGCGGTTTTCTCCCATTTTTTTGCATTTTCATTAAGTTTTAGATTTATTTATGTACGTCTGCGGTTTCTGCATCATCATTCAGCATCGGTTGTGCTTTGCTTTGCTTTTGTTCACAAATTCACAGTCACTTAAAACTAAGAACTAGAGTTCTTCACATAATTAACAATCAATCAGAGAGCTACTAGCTGCGGTGTGGTGTGGTTAGCAAATCATGAAATCATATATCGAAATCGAGGAGATGGCGATCGTCGAATTCGGACACCGAGTGCATTGGCAAATAGGCACTAAATTGATCACGAACGGAAATCATAGAGCGTCAAAAATACACCATATATAAAAATATGATCAATGATGATATATCCTCTCGTACAATAGTTATTCATATATATTTTGTTTACCTAAGTAATGAGAACGCTTACGTAAAATGTACATATTCATATTTCGTTTCGGCAGTGTGTTCAACTGTACAACAATCAGTTATTTTTCTTTTGTAAGATAAGATTGAAAATATTGTCCTAAGAAAATCAATCGGCATAATCGTATTTATATTGCTTTTGCGGACATTATTTGGTTGACATTTGTTCATTCCATTCGCCATTGGTTTACAATCATCACTGGTCGACAAATCATAGAGAGCAAAAAGGCATTGTGCGCTTTGTTTTTATTCTACACATCTCGTCCAAGTCGAAAGCCATGGTGTGTGTGAGAACATGTTAAAGAAACTCCGTGCCATTTCATGTTGGTGTGTTCCGAATTCGGCCATCGCCAATTAACGCATCAACAATTCGAGAAACGTGCTGCATTTTTATACTTTATGCTTTTATGTAGGTTTTTTGTATTGATATGAAACAAGTTGTGCAAGTTGTGTGTTGTGTGTGTGTGTATGTGTGTGTGTATGTTTGGCAGAAAATATAACGAATCCTTCTCTTGGTGTTTAGATGATGTTGCGCATAATCTATGAATGTACTTCGTTTCCGCATGGATCCGTACGCGTAAAATCTCTAAAAGTGCGGGACCGTTGCGAGACGCTCGTTAATTACACGCTTAATTAATTATATACTTCATTTGTTTAAAATATCACTAAGCACTCGTGAATTTTATACTGATGGCAGTCGGGAAATATTCTCTCTTCAATGTGTTGTGTGTTGTTCGTCTGCATCCCTGGCTTCTGATTAATATTTACTTTATTCTCGATAGTTATTTCTCGTAGTAGAATAATAGTAGTTCCATAATATTTAGTTAGTTATTCGCAACTTGCATTCACTATACAATTGCATAAGTATCTAGTCGTAATATAATTTATATGCGCATCTGCTTTTTTTACAGGTGTGTCAAGTGTGGCGTGGATGTGTGAAAAGTGTTGCTAACTATCGACTAAAAGTTGAATATTGATTTCATGTTGCGCATCTCACATTTATTTCATCAACTTCATCGTCTGCCCTTTGCTCCTGCATTTCCACATAGCTTCGTCATTTATAAATATTTATCCATAATTAACAGTTTGTACGAACGGTGTGTGCAAATAGTCATTGTAGTCCAAAACGAAAAGTATACAAATCCCTCCAGAGTTGACACAAAGTTAAGTCATCTTATAAGCAATAGTCGTTAATAAACGTATTCATCATCAACATCAACAATAATATAGTCTTCGTGTTTCTTCGCCTGCATCGTAAACATGTTATTTGTTTCACAACAGCCACACATTCGTGTTCATCGTCCCCCACAATCAATTGCATAAAATGCGAGTCAAATCATACGGGGAGAAGAGGATGAATTTCGATCCGAGAAAGTGACAAAATTGTTGAACTTCGTTAACGTTACGAGTTACCGAGTGATTACGGATTACGCAATCGGCACATTAATCCTAACAACGGCAACGTTTAAAATTGTTTGTGTGTGTCTGCTTTAATATCTTAATTAATTCCATCGTTCATTTATTAGATCGGTTTTTATTAGTTGGTAGTTTTCGTAAACGCGTGGTATTCAACTGACTCCGTCACTCGCATTTGCAGTCCTAGACAAATTTTCTATGTGCATTTTGAAGATATTTTTTTTAAGTATTTTTTTTTTTGGTATTTCTCTTATCGGTACTTACGTTTTCTTTTTTAAATACTTTTTGTGTTTCATTATCTTTATTTTTATTTATTAGTTTTCATTTTTCTAAAAGAGTCCGAGCGTGTCGATTATGATCGATCAGTAACCAGTGGCCAGGCGCCTCCACATTTAATAACAACATCTTAAGCTATTATTATTAACTCTAACAGGCATTTTTATACGTTCTCATCATTCCCAACCCTCCCCCACGCTCACGTCACCGCAATAAATATACTTTCGCTCTTCTCTTCTTCTCTTATGAAAATGAAACACGAACGAAACGCACGCATGTAATAAGTGTTTGTGGTGAAACGTAAAACTTTGTGAGAGAACAACATTTTTCTATTATAACACCTCATTTTTTTCCCCGTTTTCTTCCGTGCATTTCGCCTCATTTAAATTTTAGATTTGTGACGTGCCCGCCCGCATTTGAAATCTGGGACAAACACACTTATTGTTATACTGAATGAAACTACAATTGTGCTTCTTTGCTGTTTCGCCGCTGCCGCCACCGCGCGCCTGCTGCTGCTGTTTGCTGCTCCTGGTGTGTGCTCCCTGGTGGTGGTAGAGCTGTCGTCGTTGCTCGGGGAGAGGGGGGGCAGAGAGGCAGGGAAGAAACGCTGTGATTCGCTGTATTCAGGTTATCTTGTTGCTCGGCATTATATTTTCTTTATGTATATATTATTTGTATATCGACATTTTAACCTTTGCGACTCTTTCGTTTAACTCTTTTTCTTGTTGGGCAACGGTGGGTTAGATTCTGCTCTGTGGGTGTTTTATGTGGCTGGCTGTGTGTCTGTGTGTGTGTGTGTCTGAGTTTCCTTTAGCTTGCTATAACTTGGTGTCCTTCTTTTCTAAGGCCATGTGACGTTGTAGTTGTAGTTTGTAGATGTGTGAGGTGTGATTGAGAGTGTGTTCGTCAATTTGTATCCATTGGCGGATGAAAGGCTCGCACACTTTTGCCACCCAGCACCCCGAATCGACGATAATCGACATTCGTTATAATATTTGTTAAATGCTTGCTGTGTTGAAATTAGTCATTTACGTAATAATAAGTGTGTGTGTTGTTTTGGCTGGTGTGAATGAAGACGTGATTGTTGCGTGTTGCATGTGTGTGTGTGTGTGTGTAGTTTGGTGTCGCTCGAACGGAACACATATTCTCAATCGCCTAGCTCTCCTAATTCTATGACCACGGTTTCCTCCACTTGGTCTTTATCCGCGTCAGTAACAGCGATGTCCGCACACTGGTCGCGCACAGCATATTAACGAACAATACTATTAGATTAGAAACAGTATTTGCCATCGCAGTGGGCGCAATTATTAGTTGCCGCCGATGGCGTCGCTGGTGCGGCGGTAGCAGTATGTGTATTAGAATAATCCATGCGGTCCACAGGGGTAGCACTTTGTTTAGAGTCCTGCTCGCCGCCGACGTCGTCGTCGGCGCGGCGGCGGCGTGCGCGCGCCCGCTGGCGCAGCTCGACGCGCCGCTGCCGAGGCCCGCCGCGCAGTTCACCGGCGTCGCGGCGATGTCGGCGGGGCCGCGCGGACAGTGGACGCACAGCGCCGATTCGTCCGTCGCGCGCCGCCGGCCGGCGGCACCGCAATTGGAATAATTATAACAACAGTCTTCATCTCCCACCGAGGACTTGAGCCTCTGATCGCCCGTCTCCGGGATGTTCGGATCTGAAAGGACACCAATTAATAAACCATTCTCACAATGCATGTTACAAGCAAATAGTACATATTACAGGTTCTAGCTTAGTTCTTATTTCATTTACACATTGCCTCTTTTGCCATGGGGTTTACTGTATGCAACTTATTACACACCATTGAGGAACATTGGTTTTTCTACGACAACTCTCAAAATTGCACTTTAATAAACCTTATATGATCGATCCATTTGTCGGTCTTGAGTTTAGTCTTCTAGGAGATGATAGTATACATGAAAAGAAGTTGAAAAGACAAAAATCATCTTAGTGAAAGTCGTCTCATTGATGAGATAATAATTCTTTTGTATTTTCGACATTTCACAAATAATTAGGTGTATATCCTTCTACGGGATGATAGTACACCTCAAAAGAAATGTTTAAACCGAAAATCATTTTAGTAAAAGTCTCCTCATTGACGAGATCTTGCCACTGAGAGGACTTTTTCTAAGATCATTTTTGGTTAAAATACTTCTTTTAGGTGTACTATCCTTCTCCAAAAGGATGTACACTAAATCGTAAATTATTTTTTAAATTATGAAAATGAAAAAGAATTATTATCTCTCTAATTAGAAGATTACTATGATAATTTTTGAGTTTTTGAGACTTCTTTTGATGTATACTATTATCTCCTAGAAGGAATAACTCAAGACCGTAAACACCCTGTATAGTATAGGAGATAACAAACAAAAAATATGTGTTTACTAATTCCCACAAAGATGAGGATTGCATTTTTTAGTTCTTCCAGACATATGAAGTCTAGAAAAATCTAAGTATGCAAAGTGCGTTTCATCTAGCATGGATTGTCAAATAGATAAACTCAGTCTACTCACGACGCCTCCACCAATACGTATTGACAAACTATTATCTATCAATGAACCACATTTCATCTTTATCGGACTAAAACTGTGGATTTACCGAAGTGGTCAAATAATACATAAAACATACAAAGTTATACAAACCTACGTTGCCATTTATTTACGAGGTGGTTCATTTAAGGCTCCACACGGAAAAGAAGTTTATTCTACATCGAATTTCGAGTTTGACCATACTTTCCATGATATCGCTTCTTTTAGATTTTTCATCAACAACTCAAAAATGAGAACCATCAAAAGTATGAGAAGAATTAGCATCATTGGAAAGAGAGTGAAATTTCCTTTAATTTGATATATTTCACAGTACATATAAGATGCAACAACAATCTAATACATACCGATCATTGGCAAGAGAAACAAACATTTATTTTTAAAATTGGCAATTCTCAATGACTCATAAACTCAATGACTCATAAACTTTCAAAATTGTGAAATAAAATTTTCATCGTGGTAAGTTGGCAAATTTTATGCCCTTTCTAGTAAAATGAAAATGTTGGTGGTTTCTCTATTTGAAACTTGATTTTTATAGAATTTTAGTATGTCAAAAAAGTACCCCGTCTTTGTGGGAATTAGTTCCACCTAAAAACCTATTTCTCCTGTACTAATAGACTAGTCACTATTAAAAAAGTCAGGCCAAAACACCCTAAAATTGCCAACAGTAAGCTCCATTGCATAGAAAAGCCTATGTCTATGTAAAAACTTAAAACTAACGCGGTATAAGCTTCCAAGTCCGGCCAAGTCAATCTCCAAGCAACTTGAAGTTGATTTGACAGAAAATACCGAGGTTCCGATGCCCCCGGGTCAAATGTACGTTAAGAGCGCCCAGAGGAGCATTTAAAGCGTTGTTTTCTAGGTTAATTGATCGAAGTTCGACTGGTTCACATAACGCGCTCGGGCTCGATGCCTTGCACCTTGGCATGAGGGGGTCATGTCTGTCACTTGGGCAGGCCCGTCCTACAGGACCAGCGGGGACTATAATCGCTTCAAGAGCAATCAATAATTCAGACGCTCGTCGTTCACCGTCACGGAGCGCCGCGGCGGGCGAGGAGATGAGTATAGCGCCCTGCCCGCGCGCTCCTTTTTCGGGGATTTCGGAGGGGGGCCCCCGCCTCCACCGCAAACACCAAAACCGATCCGATCACCGAACGCCGGCAAACACAACAAGGGTGCGTTGTGTTACGAGTTACGACCCTGGACCCAATCTCTCTGCAATCTTCCCACTCATCTACTCTCTACTCGACTCCTTACTACACACTTCGAGCGTTCGAGCAGTCGAGCAGTGCGGATTCATTGAACAATAGCAAGTGCCGGGGATTGTTTTTGAACATTTTGGGTTTGGCGTAAAGTTGAATTTATTGCCGGAATTAGCATTGTTGATATGTTGACGATTTTGCTTTTGGGGGATGTTTTCGGAAACTTTGTATCACAGGCTTAATTTTAATTCGCAATTTCTTCCATATTTATGACTCGCGCAAAATTTCCTGTTCCTGTTTCACTAATACCTTGAAGAGGAGGCAGTTACAAGTGTAAAGTGTATTACGTTAATGGCGCGCTGAAAGTTAACTCTCTTGACTCCCGAAGCGTGCCGTCAATGAAATGGAAGACGCGTGTTGGATGTAAGCCAAAAGCCAGGAATTCCACAGTCCTCAGTCCTTACCAAAATGACAAAATTGAATCGATAATCATAACGTGGAGATGAAGAAAATCCACGTTGGATTTAAAACGGATAATTTACAGATTGAACGGATTGCAAAGCTTTGGTGGTTTTGCTGGTCAGTGTTTTGGTGACAGGGGCGGCATGCTGGCGATCGTACGTGCCGTAGCCAGGCCATAATTCTACCCCTCCCCTCCCAATCCGAGTTGGCCGACACGGCGGCGGCGGCCGCAGCAAGATTGTGCGCTGCTCGCACTTCGCAGCCAACTACATTTATGACTTTCGGCATGGTGTTGCACGAGCACGTCGCGGGGCGCGGAGTTTATCAAATGATTGACTCAACCGTCCCGGCATCACAAACAGATGTTGCGCGATTATTTACTCGTTCCGTCGGCCCCGCTATCAATCGATTACCACCTCTGCCTCCTCGTGTGATTTTTCCCATCGCGCTTCAAAAAAATTACGAGCGCACATCATGCGTGCCGGCGATGATAACGCATGATTCTTTTTGCGCTTTGCGATTCTTTGGCAACGGCGGTGGTGGTTAATAAACCGGAAAATTGATATTACCGAGGCAGAGAAACGTAGGCTCGCCGGCATATTGCGTGGGATGAGCTGGTGCACGGTCCCCTGGAAGCATGTAGGGACACTTTTGCTCCACACTCTGGCAGACGCTGGGACAGGGCCTCACTCTCGCCGTGCGATTGAAGTAATGAGGCACCATTGAGCTGCACACCCACTTTCGGTATGCTTCCTAAAACAGACAAACAACAAAATATGCTTTAATAAAAATATATTTCGTACGCATTCTTCGCTGCACCAAAACGTCCAACAAGGTTAGTTTTTGAAAAAAAAAAAAAACAGGAACCTGTAATTTAACATAGGCAAGTATTTATACGCAATATGCAGATTTAGTTGCCTACGTTAACTTAACGATTCGCATTTTTAAGGTTGACGAATATCAAATGATTTGCGTCCGAATTGATTCTTCACGCACTGCTTAAAAATGAAACAATTTACCAACAATTATGCGTTCGCAATTGCCCTCTTTTTAATGCATTTGTAGAAAAAAAATATTTCATTCGCATTCCTAGCTGGCTAGTTTTTGAAAAAAAAAACAGGAACCTGTAATTTAACATAGGCAAAACCTCCAATAGGCATCATGCATATTTAGTTGCCTACGTTAACTTAACGATTCACATTTTTACGTTGACGAATATCAAATGATTTGCGTCTGAATTAGCTTGTAGACCATCGTTTGAAAATAAACAATGGGCTCGAGAAGCTTTGAAAAAAAAGCGCCGCCAGGAGGGACAACGTCGTGTCTCATTAATCTCTCCCACGAAGCCACGAAGCTGAATGCTGTCTCTGCCTGGTTGGTCCGACTAACAAACTCCTCGCTCCACTCATCAGCATCCTGTTGTCGCGTGCGGTGCGTTGTGTCACTCCTTCGGCGACGGCGCCGAATCAAAAGAATAACGCCCCAGCGTTTTCTTCGGCCGGCGGCGGGCTTTTTTTTGTGCGGCGCAAAAGCAGCGCTTCAAATTAGACTAATCGCCGGCGATTATTCAGCACGCCCGAACCGCTTAACAAGCGGCCAATGTAAAAGGCATAAATGAAGAGGCGCGCAAAAAAGCGCCATCTTGCCAAGTGTAGCCCTCTCGGGCTTTTAACTTATGACGGCGGCGCCGGCCGGAACGAAAATGATGATACCGCAGGGCGGATAATACGCGCTCGCGCACGCACATCGCCGACATGTAATTCGTTCATTAATCGCGTCTTTACGCGGGCTTTTTATGAAGCGCGAAGCCGGCGAAAAGAACGTGGAAGCCAAAACACAATTGCTAATTATTTCGCAAGGAGTCTTTAAATTATGCGCTGTTTAAGAATTAGATTTCGAGTGCACAAGAGTTTTAGCACTGCGGCATTTCATCCTGAGCGCATCGCTTAATTAAGTACACACGCCGGACACAAAGGAGGCAATTGTGCGATGTTGCACGCGGGAGAGGAAGGACGACGCATCCACGCCATCCACTATAACTGGATGTGGATATCAGGATATCCTTTCGCAATACATGCCCGGATCGATCCGTCGTCAATCACTCCACGAGTGCAATGTATTTCTTTTCGGTTCTCGTCTTCGTTTTCGCTTTGACGCTCTTCGTCCTGCGCCCGCCGCCGCCGCCGTCTAGCTCCTTGCGCAACACAAACAAGCAACAACATATCAATTCCCCGATCCCCTTGTCTCTCTATACGCATCGCGTCGCACGTCACTCACGCCGAAAGTTACGCTTTTCGATTTGCCATTAAGCCGAGCTTTCGCGCCAAGCTCTGACGCCGCCTCCGCCGCCTCCGCCGCCTCCGCCGGCGCGATCTCGGAAAGTGGCAAAGTGCCTATCTTCCTGCGTCATGTATCACACTAAAATGAAAAGTAAAAACTCAACACTGCAAGCCTTCACTGTGCTCATACAGTTCGAGTCTCAGAAGATGATATTAAAATTGTTATACCGGGTTAACTATTAGTAGCGGAATGAGGAAGAGAAATTTACATCGTGCGCCATCTCGCTGACAAGACTCGAACGATTACTGTAAACAAACCAAAACAAACCAATAACCTGAAAAGTGCATTTATATTTTCATTGTCTATTTTAAAATATTTTTCCGCATATTCATGTTACTATTGACAGTGCAATGCAAAGATTACTTCGTTCTAAAGGTGCAGTGCAAGTTTTATTAGGATTCATAGTTGAATGTAGGAGGATTTAGTTGGACACGGGAAATTGTCACGAAACATCAACATTTCTCAGCTGTTAGCTCGACAAGACGTACACGACACCCGCGCCAATCGTTAAATGGGTGGCCAGATATTGAACTACGTAATTTTAAGGTAGCCCTTGCGCGACAACTTCCTTCTATAGAATTTAATAAAATTTTACAGGCGTACTATAATCAGATAATTTTAAGAAAAAAGTTTTAAAGCAAAAAATAGTTTCAGGGAAATCCTGTTTATGGGGTATAATTCTAAAACTGCTCGATAGAAATAATTAAAATTTTTTCAAATGTAATTATGCGCTTTCAAACAAATGAAATACTTTCACCATCAGGTTTCTTAAATAATGAAGAACAAAGGTAAATTTTTTTGGCGCGCTTAAAACTGGTGGAGATCACCACGTTGACTCGGCAACACTGTGCATGTGGAACTACTCTGCGACTCGCTCGACTGTTCGCGTTGTCGTTGCAGCTGGAGTGCAGTGTTGCCACGGCTCGCCAGATGTTAGTGTACGTAAATCTGTACACACAATTCTTCCATGTTTAGTGTCAAGTATGTACAGACCGTGATCAAATTCTTTCCTATTTGGCAGATTATAAATATAATTAACACATTATTTAGACCATGTACACAGTTTCTTTCACATATTCCACCCGTTTCAACTGTTTACTAATCATTTAGACATTATTTACAACAGTAAAATAAAATCAATGTGTTTCTCGAGATATCATCAGAACTGCAACTTTTTACTCCGCACACTACTTTCAGTTAAGTTGCAAATTTGCGTACAAAAAGTTGCATACGTTGAGCATTGCCATCGGTCTCGAAATCCGTGCACCGTTGGATTTGCATGATTATTGCTACTTTTAAGCCCTTAACCCGGTATACACATATACCCTACATGTTTGCTGTTTCATTGCCATCGCAAGATTCGTTATTAAAATCTCAAAGCCCTGGTATTTTCATATGTATCATCGCTCAACGCACATTTCCACATTTTGAAATATTTTTACTGCGCGTCGTTAAAGCAATGCTTCATATTTGAAAATCGCTCGCGGCGCGTCGCAAAGATATCTGCATCCGTCTAGTTTATCGCCGCGGGACTTATGAGATGCCAAATTAAAAAGTACATTTTGCACGCTTTACGATGCAGCAATAAAAATGGCTGCCGCTTTCTTGTTGTGTCTGCGACTGTGCGTGATATGCGCTTGTTCAGCACAGCACGTGCATTAAAATTATCGCCGATATAAAATCGCCATCAGAATAATAACAATCACGATTTATCATCTCAAAAAAAAGTTGGTATTACACTTTCGGGTCGGATGTAATAGTACATTACATACTAAAAGTGGAAAACACTGAATTACATTACGCGCGGGCGCAGCGAGCGAGCGAAGTATACTCAGCGTTCATTTTAAACTGATTTATAGGAAAACGACAAGGGCCTTCAATTCAGGTCGTGAACGGTCGGAATGGTCGGATTTTTTATTGTATTTCAATTAAAAATGTTGAGTGTATGGTAATAACGCATAACGCATATTATTATACGATCATTCCGACCGTTGTAGGCCCTGATCGTTTTGATATGAATCGTTTTAAACTGAACGCTGAGTATATGTTACCGCTAAACCATGAAATGCGTTAATATAAGAAATAACTAGCTATTTCATAAAATAACTATATTGCGCAGTTTCAGTATAGAAGAGCTTTCTATGTATTTCATAGATTAACTAGTTATTCTATAAATTAACTTTTGCCCACTCTTTAAATT
>JARJDQ010005455.1:0-24161 GCA_030264215.1 Geostiba sp. GC000077 | reverse complement strand
CCTCCACCAACATTTTCATTTTTTTGTGATAATTTGTTGATTACCTAATTAATTTCGTAACTTTTTGAACATGCAATAGCATCGATGGATAGGGCATGAAATTTGCTAACTTACCACGATGAAAATTGATTTTACAATTATGTAAGTTTAGGAGTTATTGCTCATTGAAAATTGTCAATTATTTTATCAAAAGAAATTTTTCTTTTTCTTCCCAATGAGCGGTATGTATTTGATTGTTGTTGCATCTTACATGCACTGCAAAATATATCAAATTAAAGCAAATTTCACTCTCTTCCCAATGATGCTAATTTCATAATTGTGGTTGTTCTAATTTTTGAGTTATTGGGCATTTAGTAAAAAAAATCACGTTGTTTGAAAGCCTAAAAGAAGCGATATGTTGAAAACTAAGGTCAAACGACATTTTAGACCCTAAATTCAGCCAGAAATGAACCACCCTGTAAATAAAAGGAAACGTATGTTTTATCTTTGTATGTTTGTATCTATGTTTGTCCACCTCGACAAATCCACGCAGTTTTAGTCCGATAAAGATGAAATTTGGTTTATTGATAGATATTAGACAGGAAAAATGTGGCAATTCATGTCTGTGGAGGCGCCGGGAGTATCAAAAAAAATGCAATCCATATCTTCCTGGGAATTACATCCGCCAAATAACTATTTTTTGTTTATATCTCCTGTACTACCAACATCGGGGCGCTTAATTACCAGCGAATTACGGAAGTACTCATAAAACTCGAGTTGGCGCTATTTTAATGCCACAGCTATCTCATCGATGTCACCCGAACGTGTGATAAACTGTGCTTTAAGGAGCAATAGATCAGGCTAACAACTCAAACGTTGACGGCCATTAATAATCCATGTTAATGATATGTGTGTATCTCTAATGTCGGTCGCATGATGATATTTCTAGTAGCTACAAACATTAACACGATAAAAGAATAAATTCCGGCCTCTGGCACTCACGCTAACTCTTTTTTTGAGTTGGGAGTGCCATGAAGTAAACTTTGATATGTTTTAATTGTTTTAGCGCGTAAGCACGCGCAAAGTGCATGCATTTTTAATATAAGTTGTAGTTATTTATTTACTAGGTTCGCCAGATCCAGACGAACTTTAACGATATTACACTGTCAACCTAAGCCTGGAATGGTGCATGGTGGCTTTAGGCCCCGCCAAATAGAGACGAAACGAGTGCTACCCAAAATAGGCAATGTTGGCGTCGCCCCACCGAAAACTATTAAGTTTTATCGCAAGTTAGATACCGAACATTTACAGCCATGCAGGCGCGCCCAACCCCTCACTGGACGTCGGGAATCTTTGAATCACCCCTCTCCCAAGTTCCCAACACAACAACTACAGAGGCCTACAGGGTACCGAATAAAATTTACTTTTAAAACAATATAAAATTATATACACATTTTTGAACATCTAGACTTTGAAATTTTCCAAACTCAATCGGGTTATTATAAAGTTTTGCGGTTGAAAAGCAGATTTGCTTCATACACGCAAAATCATGTTTGCCTGTTTGTATGCCCATTCAACCCTCGTGTTTAACGCGTGGTGCACTATACAGACATACCTGTGTGACAGCGTTATCGATCCGCGCGTTAACGTCCCCCCTTCCCCCATCCAGGAGGTGAGGGTTGAGCAGCCAGCGGGAGCAATTTATATAGACAGGGGGGAGAATTTTAGGCGGCTCATTGGATTCCAGGGTCGCTGGCGGCTTGGCCCCCGCGGCAGCGCGCAATAAGTCAAAGGCAAACATTCGCGCCACGCAGACACCAAGAGATACGCCAACTCCAAGGCAGCCGCCCCGCGATAAAGCCAAAAGGTGCTATCTATAACCCTATACAGCTATATACACCTACAAGTTTTGATCATAAATCCCGATGCTGAAAAAAAGCATGATAATGTTCTAACTTGGCGCATCCAAACGCCCAAGTAAGCTATCAGTTGATAGATGGCGCTACTGGCAGATAAAAATATCAAACTTAAATCCCGCACATTCCACTTACTTTACTTGAGCAACTTGAGCATAGGTGAAGTGAGGAAAAAAAGCGCACGTAAAAATCATAAAAACGAATCGTTATTTATCGTAATCACTATTAACGTTAATTGCGGTACGTGCTCTCTGGTCGAGGTCTATCTTTGAGGTCTTTGGGTCTTCTGAGCCTGGGCGGACGGGCCATTTAATTGGCAACGGGCCTAATTGACTATTATTGTTGAGCGGTAGTGGAGGCACGAAGGAAGCACTAAAGCACGCCACTAACCACTAAATATCGGTGGTTTTAATAGAAAAAGCGTGTTTCTTATACGAAATGTGCGCGGCGTTGCCCATGTTGCCAAATGTTGCCGTTTCTATTCATTACAAATCCATCCCTACTTAATACCCTTCATATTTTAGGATGTAAGCAAAAAATACTGCGTGCCGTGTGGCCGGTGTGTAAGAAGGGTCAAAGAACGCAATATCCGGAATATATGGACGGTAGGATAATAAAACGGGAGGCGTAAAACAAAAAAGATGAAGGAGGTGGAGATGTGGCGAAATATTGAAGGTTTTGCGAAAGGGTCACTTAATGCCCGTACCATGTGTTGCATAGAATATCAAACACACTAAATTAAATCAACCTATGTAGAAAAAGTGCAATTTTCGGCAATATATGATTAAAAACATATTTGATGTTATTTTGGTTGCCTAACTCGTAAACTCCGAAAGGACTGTGGAAAGGACGTAGAAAAGGTTTTTATAATTAATCAAGTTCACCCGCCGGACTCCGGACATCATCCCTGTCGACCTCCACCACCACCACCGCCGCCAATACTGAATGGGTTTTTCGCATCCGGGTAACGCCGGGAATTAACGCACGTGCTGGGGGCCCACGTTTACGGGAAAAAGGGGTTGAAAGGAAGTTCATTCTGCTTCCGCCGTGCAACTGCCGATTGGGGGAGGCGCCGGGGTGCCCAAATGTGTAACGTATACGAATGTTGCTAATTGCGTCGGCGCGTAAGAATGGAATACATTAATCACGCATACCGATAACAAAAGAGCACAAAAGGTGTTGCAGATTAAACTTCCTTAAACGCGGGAACACGGCGGCTGGGCACAGAGGCCAACTAATTGCTCAATTTATTAAATTAATAGTGACGCGCTTTTGTTATCGAAAGGGTTCCAGCTTCTGCTGCCCGGGCTGCGTTCGACACAGAAACATCCATAACGATTAATTAAGGAAGTATATATACCCTCTTTCCAAAAACGATCAAATGCAACACTCTATAAAATAATCTTGAACATAATGCAATGAGCACCGGAAATGGAACGCAATGATATAAAAAGCTTCCCGAAAGCACGTCGTCCATCAAATTTATAGCGTGTGCGCATAAAAAAACGTATTATATGACAAATGTTTGTCGAATCAAATTGTTGCCGAGTATATACCCGTTCTGGAGGTTGAGTTCCGTGTGACAGTCAGAACGATGCGAATATATCAACGAAAATGTCTACTCATACTTGCACCCTCGCAACGCGCAACCCTCGGCACAATATATGCAAAAATGACGAAATGAATGGCAATTGAATGGAGGAAATGAAAGGCATAAATGCGGATGCGGAGGGAAAGTAATAAAAGTAAAAATCTCTAGAGTACATCGACAAATCCTAAAAAGTTGGTCCTTCGAACACACAAACATGAAAAACGAGAGTAAGCGACTAAAAAACATGTCACGGCTCCATTACACACCTATATTAAAATCGTGAGACTTTCATCTGACTCCTTATGGGTTGTTGCGCTTGCTGGTCTTGCGCAAGTTAAAAATACGGGCATGTGCACGATTTTTAAACATTTTTTCATCGTTTTCTATAGTGTGCTGCGTGCTCCATCAGTGGGGCATAGTCCACGTCAGGCGGGCGCGCAAGAGCCAAGATTAATTGAACTAGAAAAACCCGCCTCGGCCCGAAAACAATGATCTCTTTCTTCTGTGCCTTGTGCCTTCTACGGACCATGCCTTTGATATAAGTGTAGCCTGTGTAGCAGAAAGTAGCCGAAGCTACTTTGTATCCGAGCAACTTCTTGCGCCTTCGCGTGCGTTTTCCTATAATAATGTGAACAGATTTTTTTATCACCAAACTTCAGCGCGCCCGTTACAAGGATTAGCACTTTACGCGCTTGGTGTGCATTTAATAACACGACGACGGCGATAAATAAACTTGGAGCTCTTGCTCTTTATAAACGCTATGTCGAGTGGCGCTCGAGTACTCGATGTTCTACATGCTACAAACTACAAACTTATATGTAGCTGGTAAAAATTCATCTCTGCAGATCCTAGCTACAAATTATGTGGGACTAGGAACTCATAGTAACTATGGGATCCCATCATTCAGGTGGCGTAGGAGTCGCGTCGGAGTCGTTTATCGACGGAAATAAAACATACATTTTATTAGTATTACCAAACGGTGCAATAAACTTGGAAAGTATAACAATCTTAGTGAGGGAATCGAGGAACGAATCGGAGATTTTATTGCAAATTCTGCCAGTGAACATATGCTTCGTTAATCCTACATTTAATATCCCTACATTTATAACTACGATTTTTAATTTGGTAAACATGTGCACTGCAGTGCGAAGTGGCAACTGGTACCGATGCAACCAGGAAGTCTACTTTTTACTGAATAAATTAATAACTGCCATCAGCCACACCACAATGTGCATTTAACAGACAATTAAATTTTCACTTTTTTACCTGTTGGTGAACGTACTTGACGTATTTGGCATTTTGGAGGTTAAGCATTGGAAAGGCTGGAAACGATTACAAATTCGGAGTGATATTCATAGATGGCGCAACATTTTCAAGATCAAGATAAAGATTTTTTACTTCAAGACAAGATTGAAAGACCAAGAATATACCAAAACAAGAATAAAATACATTTCTTGATTATTTTCAAGACAAGATAAAGAATTAGATTCAAGACCAAGATTCTTGTCTATGTGAAACCCTATTGCCCATAGGGTGAACCGTGAGATGCATGAACCGTGATGTGCCAGGCAGGGCGAGCTGGATCTTTATGGTTTCCTGTCGAATCGCAGCTTCTGTGACAAATTGGATCGCTCAAGCGCGAAGAACACCACACCGCTCACGACAAATTTGTCCTAGGTCAGAATCCGAAGCTAAACCCAAAATCAACAAAAATCAAACGCATTGCAAAAGCTCACAATCCGCATTCCACAACATCTGGCTAAAATATGCAAGCAAAAATCGAAAAATCTGTTGGCCCAACGCTGAAAAATAACAGCTTTCTGACGCCGACGTGCGCAAAGTTTGAAACTGATCCATTACAGTTCGGTCCGTTTCGAGCTGCTAAATGATGTTATGATGATGGAAGACTGTTTAAAATGCACGGCGTATTATTTTAAATTTTTGCGGAAATTAATTATGCACGCCGCATTCGAAGAATAAAAATTAAAAGTTTCCGACAAGTTTGTCGCGCCGGGCATAAAACACAATGTGCAAAAGTTTGCGTCGCGGCAAAAACAGCAACGCGGAGTAAATTAACGTTTTCATAATTAAATATTTCGCTCCAGACTGGGCTGTCGCACGGAGGCGGGACGATTTCGTGCGGTGGCGCGTTTTTCCTTCCGTGCGCCCAGGCGTGCGAGATTACGTGCCACTTTAATCGTCGGGTAATGAATCATTTTTTATGCCTGCGCGCGGGTTGTTAAGTTGATTAAGTCCGATTATGCCCTGGCGCGCTTCGTGCGCGCATCTAGATGCGACAAATACTAGCGGTGATAATTTGATGAATTTCTATAATTACAGTTTGAGCGCATGCACATTATCCGCCCATGATTACGCCATATATCCTCGCATTAATGGTGGAAATGCCGAGATATGTGATCCATATGGTGTTTTCTAGTCCTAGTCATGGGAAGTCGGAACAAAGGGTTTTTAATTAAATTTAATTAATCGCATCCGATTATGTTGTATATTACCCGTTTGTAATGCTCTACACTGTACATGGTACAAAGTAGCGCTTACTTATTACGGTGGTGGCCTAGTGGCAAACAGCAGATAAGTAAATCTACAATGACTACAATATGTCGCGCAATGAACATTTGGGCCTGTAATTAATTAACGTTATGAATGGGGCTGAATGTTTGCGCTGTTTGTTTCGGCAGGCGAGAGAGAGGGTTGATTTCGGGGTGACACATGCAGCCTGACTGATAGACAATTAGACGGTTTGTGCCGCTATTTATATAATTTATGTGCGCGAGTATGAAATGAAATCTCAAACATGTGCGCGACGCTCGCTCGACACATGTTTCCTTTCGGATGACGATGGTGGTGGTTTCAGCAACGCTGCCACTGTTGCCACATTAAGCTAAACTGACTTAGCGAGACCGTGCCAGAAAACGCAAGAATCATAAAAATGTCACAATAAATAATTTTAAAATAATCGCCAAAGAGGATTATCGAATTCGAGTCGCCGGCCGCACGCAGTGCAAACGGCGATTTTTTTTTACAATCACCCTGTCAACTCGTCCACTGCTTGTCAGAAATTTATTGTGACATTTTCATGATTTTCGCGTTTTCTGGCACGGTCTCGCTTACTGCGTGCCGTGATGGGCGGATTGTACAAAAGAGGCTATGAATTTACAAAAATCTTACGCACTTCGCAGATGTGCACGCACGATGATGACAACACCACCCAAAGAAGATTAACTGTCGCGTTTTGTTTCACGGACGTTATTGCCCTATTGCCGCCTACGTTTTATTGCCAGCGCAAACCAGCATTCGACAGAATATTTCCATTAACTCTTTAAACAGATTTTGTTCCGAACATGTGTCAGTGCATGCCACGATGGCACGAAAACAGAAATGCATGTTTGTAATGTCTGATGTCTGATGTGGATTAATTTCTCCCAAAAGTCTTGTTTTAAAAGTTATACAAACAATCATTTTCTTTCGTAATGAGAAATCGTGATAAACAAAAAATGTAGTAATACGACATGCACGCATTTCTTTCTTAGGCCTTGTTCAAACACGATATTTGTAATCGACAGGAATATAATCCCCCTTACATTGGGAACATGGGAACGCATGCAAAGAGCAAACGCAGAAGACACAAACACGCACAAATTGATCTATTATAATGCGTTTACTGGATGATAAATCTAATATTCGAATCATAAACATGCCGCTTTTGTGTAGTGCCATGCGCACACATGCAAAGGAAGTCCCCTACAAACAGAAAGTGTGTATTGTGGATCGTGGGTGTGCAGGAATTGATTTATGATGTCCGAGTGTCTCCTCCAACTCCTGTCCTCCCGAAACTTGACGCATTGTCTAGCCGACCGCGCGGCGTATGACAATGCGACGTCGGACGATGCCTTGACCAAATTCAGGAATGAATTCGGAAGGGATTGGGACATTGGAAGCCCAATGGATTCGGATTCGGTGTGATCGGCGCGCGGCGCGTGTCGTCGACATTCATCAATGTCGCATCGTCCAATGAAAAGGGTCACGACGACCACGACCACCATCCGTACCGAAGCACCAAAAGCTGGAATGGTTGAAACTAGAAAATCGTTGAATGAAATTGATGACCAACCAGCAAATCTATGTCGTTTTGTCAGAGGACGACGAACGGGAACAAAACAAATTCGCTCCAAGCAAATGTTTGAAAACAGGACATGGCAGGAGGATTTAACCCTTGCTTAGTGCTTCACCGCGCGGTTCTTCATTAAGCCTTGTTTATAAATACACGTCGGGGCAGGATGGTAATAAAATTTATAGGCACTTCCGAGTGTTGTTTCTTGTATGAGCTCCCTTTTTCCTTTCTTGCTTTGCGATGAAAAATGATTACTCATTGGCATGCTATGTTTACGACTTGTGGACATAACATATTTTTTCTGTTATGTCTGCATGGTTGTCATTCACCCATTCACGTGACCATTGGTTAACCCGAATGATCACCGTAATAAAAGTAGACATTTTCGACGCTTGTGTCATGGATTTGTTCGGCGTCCAACGAAAAATTGATTGAATGAGCCATGGTAGCGATGAAGCCATGCTTCATCCGACTGTATTGTCTTTAACAATTGAATCACAGCGGCGGCACCAGCGAATACATAAAAGTTTTATCTGCGGAGACGAGCTCGACGCGCACAATGTCGACAACTGACGACTGACTAGGTCTGCGACTGACGCCATCCATTCTATACTTGTATCCCTATATCCATTTTATTCTGGGCATTCCGGGCATTCGGGCATTATATTCGGTAATGAAAACGATATACCCTCGACATAATCCTCTATTTTGGAGCTTGGTGCACACATCAGTAGCAATCCGCGCACTCATATGGTAATGTGCGAATGAAGCCATGTGCGAAGAGGGCTCTAATGCGAATCGAGATTTGCAGTGGGAGTTGGAGTAGGAGTAGGCGCAAAGGAAAATTTCGTAATTTATGTTAAAATGTAATGATGACGCCGAGACGCGGATAACGAAGGGTGCGGTATTGCGCACGTCAGGTCCCGGAGAGCCCGGAGATGAGAGGGAAAATGTTCTAATGAAGAGTGCACGTTTTCAATGGACCTAATGCGCATTCAGCGCGACCGAAGCGTGAACGCATGCTCATTACGCACATTATCACTTTCTATGCCAGTGGTACAATGAAAAATTAAGGGTGTTCCCCAATTCAAGTTCCAATCTTCAAAAAACGGAAGGAAGCGTTTAGGGTTTTGGAAGGTGGTCCTTCCTACTTACCGGCCACGGTTAGAGTCGCATTCTTGCTGGTGGTGGACCCGGCCGAGTTGTGCGCCACGCACCAGTAGACGCCGCTGTCCTGCTCCTTCTTGCTCTGGAGTGTGCGGAGGAAGAACAGCGATCCGGAGAGGAGCAGCACGCGATGCGACTTGCTGTTGTCCGCATGGGTCGTCTTCACCAGCTCGCCGTCCTTGTACCAGTCGATGATCGGCTCCGGGCGTCCCTCGGCCTTGCAGTTCAGCGTCACCGGTTCGTTCTTGGCGACGACGGCGTCGGACGGATGCTCCGTGATGCGAGGCGACCGATATTGACCTGCAACGGAGAAGTAGACGAAACACATGAGTTACATTACAAGTGATTACCCTCATACTGGAGCAGGGTTATTGTTAGATGGCGCCGAACGGTTGTACGATTTGGCGTCCGGTGAAAGACGGAATAAAGGCGACATGTCGCTGCACAAAAATAAATCCTACGCAAACAGTATAATGCCCCATTTGCGGATATCATTAGCAAAATGATATTATTTACGTTGGAACTTCAAAGGCTCGCCAGCGCGAACATACATGCTCTTTAATTATATGTACACAGTCCTGGGCTCCTTGGCGCTGGCGCACATGTGCATTTGATATGTCTTTATTTCCTTCTTATTGCATACACTGCAGGAAACTTAGCACATGTCATCGGCAGTGCTTAAAAATAAACGCTTCTTTTAAAGTTTAAAACATCCCAGCTCGCATCTCAGCAGAGTAGACAAAAGATCAAAAAGATGTCCTGTCCAGAATTCACAGAAGCATCTGGGGATCTAGGTACTTTCATCCGTTTATCTATAATTGAAGATCACATGTCCTCCTCTTTTTTGGACACTGAAAGATTCTGAAAGATTAATTTGGCAAATGGGACGAATCATTTACGTTATTAGAAAGATTCCACGATATAATGGATAGTATCTGAGTGCACTCTCTGTAATATTGATTTTCAACATCTAGGGGTGAGAAAATGTGCAGTTAAAATGAATGAAGACATAAAGTGCTGGCTGGGACATGGACATTGTCCGTCTGGTGCTTTCACACAGTTAGAAATAACAGTTTCTTAATTTCACCAAGGTCCACCAGCAACTCTAGGGTCTCCAGACTCTAGACTGATTGTTTCTACTGTTTATCTAATTACGCGTGTGTGCCCCTCTTACTAATCGTAAGTGAAGCTGACCAAGACCACGACCACCGCAATGGAGGAAGAGGAGGAATTAAGATTAATGGCCACGGCCAGTGGTTCCAATTCTAAGAACATGTACCAAAGTACGATGCAATTAGAAGATGATGCCGGGTTTTTCCAAACTAAACGTCAGGTTATCCAAGGTCTCAGTGGCCTCAGTAATGGTTATGATATCCTTTCCCAGTTACCTTGCAGTATCCGTTTTAGGAGCAAGAGTAGTAAAATTATGCAAAATCGTGGCACCGTGTGCAGGTAGTACTTGTCTTGTCGTGGCTTCATGGCGAATCCAATTTGTCCATGAAATTATCCAAGAATTTCAATTTGCGCAGGGCCGCAGCGACCAAAAACGACGCGCTTCACGACTAACGATGAGCGATGAGATGGCGTCCTGACGGGGTGAACGTGTAACGACGAGGAAAATCTTCCAGTCTTCCGCCGACCTGGAGCGGGGGAGGAGGTGGCGCGGGAAGACAGTAGACTGACCCCGGAATTTAATTAACCTCTAAGCCCGGCCGCCGCCGCCTAGTTGGAAAGATTACGCGTTGCCGAGAGCCAAGCTGAGCCAAAACCGACCTTGTGGTTTCGGGCCAAGCCAGTTTCAATTAACTATTAGCTCTTCCCCGCCAAACCAGAGAATATGAATAAAAACTGCTGTTTGCTGTTATATTTACTTTATCGCACACCAAACGTGCTTAGACCATAAAAGTACTCGTCCCAGGTGGCGCTGTTTTCGATGTGTGCAAGTGTCAAAGTTGTGTTCATCGGTCGAACATGGCCGCTCCTCTGGATGCATTACTTTGTTCAACTCGCTTCACTTCGTAACCTGCACCTACGAATTCGCGGCCACGAGCAATAAGTAACTATACAAGCTAAAAATCCTGAAATAAGGAAATTAAATAGTTACTAAATAATTTGATTTAATGTATGTACACACTGAAAATGCAATTAATGTCAGCGAGGTCCGTGTGTGGTTGGCTACTTCGATACACAATGGATCGTTGTCTTCGCGTATAAATTTCGAGAAAATAAAGAACCAAGCTGGTTTCCCCCCTCGGTTTCGGGAGTACTCGCAGTATGCGTATACGTAAGAGGTACTTGTCGCGCGAGCGTTACTCATAATAGGCCTTCCTGCCCGTTGCGCCGGCGTACGTATGCATATAAAACGGTTATTAAGGAATTATGTCGTGAAACATGCACGACTTCGTGACCGCGCTCCTTGTAATATTGCGCACCGGCGCACATTTAAACAGCACACACTAAACGTGCTTGACATAAACTACTGTACAGCACCAAGTAGGTATACACAATAAAAAAAACACTGTCCGGGACATAAATTTATTAAGATTTAGTAAACACCCTGTCCAATGTGGTAACAGTGGAATCAATAAATTCTCATAAATCCTCATACATTACGAGTATTACGACTTTTCGTCGATGAGTCGATTCGTCGAGGAACCCTGAGCCAGAGCTTTTTTGTTCGCTTTTCTTGTGAGTTAATTAAGCTCGGTCCTAGACGCCGTCTCGAAGACTAATATTATTATATTTTAATAAATTATCGCATTATCGGATTCCCTCCCGTTCCTCCGTCCCAGGGTCCCAGCTAGTTTACAGTCGATAAATTTCATATCTTAATTAACTCGCTCGCACTTCGACGCATAATTTATTGGAAAAGTTGTCGGAGTCTGCTTGTTACTAGCTCCACAGTCCGCAGTCTGGTGCTTGGTGTTGGCTTAAAGAGTGTCTTTTTACACACTGGGAAGGCGATAATATGCAATTGCTGGAATTTGCCAACAATGACAAGTCTACTCTTGCATTGTCCTCGATCATAAAAATGCATCGACGCATAATTAAAACGATAAAACAGGGTATTAATGAACTGTTATGAAGAACATAAATCTCACAAACAAGATAATGCAATAAAAACTTCATCACTACTTTGCTATAATGTAAAAAATCTACACAATGGATAGAAATAATAATTTAATAAAATATATTTAGTTAAAAGTTATACTAAGATACAGAAAAAAAAGTTTAATGGAATAGCATATTTTTGATATCAAATTTAAATACATACTTTAATTTACAAACATGTCCCTTGCAAGCCTTATCAATTCTTCCTAAAAAAATAATATCTCTTAAACGAAATAAGTCAGATTAATTTGTGCAATATATTAAATGGGAGTGTAACTAGAGGAAAATCTAATGGAATATCTAATGGATAGGAATTCAATCCCTTCTCTCTGCAAAATGCTTTCAAACATGTAAACTATCAAAGAAGAAAAAGTCGTTTTCATCAAATGGCATCTCACATAATTTTAGTTTCGAATTGATTGATCAGATTATTGGATATTTTTTGTTTAATGATTTTTACGAAAACTAAGCCGTTATATATCAATGAAGTACACATCATTATGTATGACATGTTGCTTCGAAACCATGGCAACTCGTAAATAATCCATCATGGCATCCAAGATGTTATTTATTAATTGTAAAATAACTGCTAAATTTTAGTAAACCTTTTTAATATCTTAAAAAATTAAGATTAATAAATTCCCTGTCTGAATTCGTAATTATGGGATGCCATTTGAAAAAGCGACTTTTTCTTGTTTGAAGTTTTGCATGTTTGGAAACATTTTAGGGGATGAATAATTGAAAATTTGACCTTTTTTTGAATTTTGAATTGAATCTTTAATTGAAGCATATAAATTTGGAATCAAAAATACTCAACTCCATTTCAAAAACTGTAATTTTTGGCTGTATCTATACAGATCATGTTCATGATCCTAAAGGGTTCTGATACGAGGATACGACCGAAGGCATTCATCGATCTATGCTTCTGTGCTATTCATCAGGATCCATCAACGCTGATGTGATGCCCACAGTGTCACTCGTGTGTGTATGAGCTTTGAAAGCTCTGGCCGCCCGGCGAGTACAAATATCCGGAAGTAATTCAAGTAAAGTGCAGCGCAAATAGGCTCGCCCATTCCGGCGGTCACCAGTGCCGACCCCGGGTGCCCCCCCCCACCCTTTAATTCATACATTTGTACACTCCACACACAATCACTCACAATGGACGTAATCTAATGTCGTTGGCATTATACTCCCAACTTCCACGTGATGGTAACTCGATACCCACTCGATGCCCGGCTGCCGGTCGCGTAATTCGAGTAATTTGATAGAAATGTCGAAAGCGCATGGAAATGTAAACATGTGAAGACCCAAGGCCCCAAGGGTCGCATCAAGCATCGCCTTATATATAAAGCCTATTCAGAATATTTCGTCATACAGGACAAGCATAAATAATAGATATTCAAATGTCATCATTAGCATATCCACATAATAATTGAAAGTGGCCTTTTTGGGGTGGTTTTAAAGACTAGCTTTTCAAAGCAATAAATTATCTCTGATATTACCAGCTCGTTACCTCAGCTCAGCTCTGGTTTGGTTTAATTAACGCATTGAACACTTTGAAACCTTTATTATATTTTTTCTTTGTCATTCCTTGTGTATTACCTTTTGCTTTCTGAAGGCGCATGAAGGGTTTTGAAGGCGCGCATCCATCACTTAAATGAAGCCATTTTTCACCGCGGCGGCATCACGCATCAATTTCGCTGCGCCCCGCTTAGCCCTGACAGCCGAAACGGTCGCGTCCTTATCAGTAAATATTCACGCTTGCGTCGGAAAACAACGCCGCCCCGACAAGTCAAATCGTAGCCATGTCAGAGAGTCGAGGAAACGATGGATAAGCGCGGGGAGCAAATAAAGCATGGTGCGTGCGAATTTCGACTGAAAGTCGAAGTCGAAGAAAAAGTAATAAATCCGTGTAATCCTGCCACGCCGCCGCCGGAACAACGGCAAAGGTAAAATGACCCCTGGGAGGGCAAGGCTTTTATTTCACGCACAAGGAAGATTTCCTTGATTTCCCAACTTAGAACGAACTAATTGTGTCCACGGGGCGCGCGTGGAGGGGGGCGAAAAGCACGAAATCATTTCCAGCGTTTCCGCAATTAGGCTAGGGCGGTTTGGGGCTGTTCTGTGGTCGCATCTCGGATACTCGGATTTAGCTCTGATTTGCCCTAAATAAACTTGGCGCTTGGCGAAAAGGGTTCGGCCGCCGAACGGACAATCGGAATCGTTTATTGATGAAATTTCAGCCGCGGCGGTTTGAAACAACAAATCGCTCGTAGTTGTCTGTTTAGACAAAGTTACGAAAGTGTTAACGCCGCTGCCACCGCCGCCCACAAACCGATTATGCGATTTACCCCAAAAGTCTAAACTCTGATTAAAAATTCCGACGCCGGCTGATTATTCAGCGATTGTAAAGCTCAATGTCCAAACACAGTGTGCGCAGTGTGCACATGTTGAAATGTTAATTAATACGGTGAGCGGGTTGATTCAAAATTAACCCCCTCCCACCCGGAAGATTAACTCAAAAGAACTTCATCATCCGGCAAATTGATATTGTTATCAAAACTTTCTTAGAGCTTCTGCCGCTTCTGGCAGCAGGGCAAAGTTTCCCGCGAACCAGCGAGCCCATGAGAGTTCATCAGCTGTGCAACTTCGACGGATGGTAACTCTTTCTTCGGAGCTTGGAGTTGCAACTGAAAACTTTGTACTACCACCAAGAGAACCAAGTAAATCAAGAGATTTCATCCAGAATTGGGGTGCAAAAGTCATAATTAAATATTTCCAACACAGGATCACAGCTTTTCGAGAGGGAGGGGCGAAAAAAAAATAAAGACATAATAGTTGGTTTCTTTGCTCCCTCTCCCTCAATGCTTAGATTAACTGCAAAGTGGAAAGCGCGTCCAGGTGTAATGAATTGTTCCCCTGTACGTTGTGCGCTTGTGCCTGGTACGTAAACTAAACTAGTTGCATGGCACGTCGGCGTATCTAAGTTTTGATGGTGGTGTTGCGGGGGTTGCGTGCGCCGCTCGCAATTCCAATCATCCGCGTCGCACCGAAAAGCTTGCGTGTTGCGATAAATTGATGAGCTGTCCGAACACATATGCGGCACAACGGGAAATTTTTACTCGTCGAATTTTTCACTTCCATTCGCCTTCACCTTCTCAAGATAGACAATGGCATTGCACGACAGGAGGGTGGCAGTGGTAATTGCAGTCGCATTCATTCATCATCAATAAAAGCGGCGCAATTTGGCAGTGAGCAGCAAGTTTCGCGACATTTACGATTTGTTAATGCCACCGACATTGGCATGATGGTCAATGTTAGATTGGCGTGCATATAATTGCACTTTCAAGGCCTTCAAGTTGATGACGAAAATTAAGATTGCAGCGGGATTTTAAGGGCGGAACGCATGCGATACGGTCGTTGTGAGCTTGCGGTAAACGACATTGAAAATAGCCAACATTTCAACACGCCATTGATTTTAAACCAGCACGGCAAAGTTAAAACTTCTAAATTACAGTTCAGTTCAAACATAACCTCAATTGTGCGCTAGCATGTAAATTGGAGCGAAACTTCAGCTCTTCAGTAGTTTCGGCTTCGGTCGTCTCTTGACTGCGGCTCGCTGGGAACTGTACATTATCGAGTCGTAACATTCAATTAATGGTACCCTGAATGCGCACACCGCCGAACGGTTCTCTTTCGATTTAATGAAGCCATGAGATATCGTATATTAATTAGGCCGCGGAGGCGAAGTCAATATGCGGATCGGGCCATCGGGGCATCGGCTGCGGCCGTGTGGCTTATCTCCGTTGAATAATGCTCTATCTGCGGGTGTGCATGACTGCATGGCTGCATACGCGCCAGGCGTCCATTCATTTCAATTCCCAGCGGCCATTCAATAAACATCACCATCGACACACTACAACACACGCGCAGGCCTCCGCAGCCACTCGGAGTGTGGGAAATGCAGTCATATTTGGTATGTAGATGTAGATGTAGCCTGTAGACGTGGACGTTTAGAATTACGAGCGAAATGACAAGAAAATATGTGGATGGAGAGCACACAGGGTTATTTCTGGCGTTTGTAGCGTTACTGGCGTTTGCTTAACGACTCGGTTGTGTTAGTTTCACGAATTTACACCCAATAAAGCGTGGCGCGCAAAGTGCATATTCTCAGTTCATCCCTTTGAGCGATTATCGCCAGCTGTGCGCATGCAGTTGCTCGTTAGTCGGGCGTAAAAATCGAACGTTACACCTCATGACGTTTAACGATTAGCAATTAAACGTCCGCGCTATTTTTATTTCATCACTGTATTCCAGTCCATAGTCAATTAATCATAATGCACCCCTCACTCCTTTCTGCATGATTAACAATTTTCAACCCTTTCAAAACGTAATAGTTTTTGTCTGCGTATAGTATACAGTGCTTTTAATTTATTCTCGAGGTTCACCGTCATCTGCATTTCCCTCTGGAACATCGTTCGGGAGAAAACGGGAATTAACTAGCGGGGATGAACGGCACCCCTCAGCGGCCGCGCAAAAACAGTTTACAAGGTGAAGAATTTTTAGAAACAAGAATCCGAAAAAAAAATTCAAATCGCCCCAGTGGTTTGGGAGCAATCTGTTTTTTGAGTTTTGGAAACATAAGCCTGTAGTTTCATACGGGTAATGCCTATGTTCGAAGATAAATGAAACGCACTGTATGTGTGCGTATAGTCGGTATCGAATGGTAATTACCGAATTGCAGTCATTGCAGCCTCTAATATGATTGAGGGCAAAGCGCAAACAACCCGCCTCCATTCACTACACCTGCCTCTCTAATTACAATCCCGCGCCCCGCCGACCGGCTCCGGGACTCCGGCAGCCATTAATTAATCTAATGCCACTGGCACGTCGCGTCTCATGTCATTTCGCCAGTCAAAACACACGCCACCCTCGAACCTTCACTATCTCCCTCTAGCGGGCAAAAGTTGGCGATTCAATTAATCTTAATTGTTTCGTCTTCAGTCTCTTCTCCGCACCAGCTGCCTTCTTCATCTCTATAGTGTCGTTGTAGTGATGTCCTTTGCAACATCTTGCAGCGAGCTAATTTGTGGTGATGTGATGTTTAAAATCTTGCTAGTTCCAAAGTTTCACAACTATTCACGTACAGATGGCGCCACAACACCGTAGAACAGTCGAAGCGAAGCTTCCTGTCGAAAAATATGACGCACTTTCCCTATAGAGTGGATTAAGTGCCTTGCATAAAAAGCGAGCTTGAGCTTGAGCTTGAGCGAGGGTAATTCACGTGTCATGTAGAAAAGTATGAGTTTGAATATGAAGAACGAGTGCGTTATGAATAGCACCACTCTTCGAGCGTTCGAGTTCGAGTCCTAAATTTACGAAATGGGAATTGACATACCAAACACACGTCTGACACGTTCAACATCGACCAGATCGACTATACATTTTTTAATGCTTTCAAAAGGCTTTAAAAACATTGCGGCGGTTTATTTCCGGTCCTCTTTTCATTTTTTCTTCATATCTTGTGCAGTTAATTTAGCTTTTTATTGACTTTTAATAAGCTTTAGGTATCACGTCGTTATTTTTAAATTAGCCGATAAACTGAAAATACAAAATAAACGCTATCGAATTTCGTTTGCTTTTAATTTGGCTTTTTTGGCTCTCGACTTTCCCGGAGCGCAAGACTCAGGACTCAACGCATTATATTTACAATGTCTTTATCTCGGGCGTAATTTCTCACTGAATTATGCGATAGTCTCAGACTCTCAGCGCCCAGACCCGAGCTATAGGGACCTGAGATCCTTTTGCACTTAGCGCACGTCGTAAAGATAACGCCAGCCGCGGCGTTGCGCTTTGGTTCGATTCAACGCCGAGATAAAGTATTCATCGAATTACACTCATCCTTAACGTAACTTTTTCCTGAAAACTTAAAAATACAAAGACACAAAACTCAACACTCAAACAGCATTAATCACTTAAGTTTGGTATAATGAACATTGAGCGATTATACCTAATTGTTAAACGTTGCGGGAATTGCGGTTTGCTCGGCAATAAAATCCAAAAATAAGATAATAGCTTTGTTTATACTTGCGTGTCATAAATTGGTATTTGATGTTATGGACGTTAAGGCGAAGTTGGTTATAATTACAACCCCGTACCCAAACTGCCACTGCCACACTGCGAAAATGTTATTATTCCTATACAGCGTTCAACTTCAATGCCTAATGTATGCTTTGGACGGTAATTGCTTACTTTGTAACTTTTAATTATCTTTCAGTTTCATGCTTGGCCGGCGCATGGTCGATGACTTACTTTCCATAATCTGCACAATGCACGTGCAATTACACCACATGAATAACAACAACAGCACAAACACATAGCGGTAGATTAAGTAAATGTTGATTTATCACAAAATCACAATATCGATTGTTCTGCTGGTCTGCAGACTGAGCCGAAGATTTATTCAGAATACAATTTACTTTCAGCGAATGACAAACATAACTGATGAGCGTGTGTACAATGCGTCGAGGATATTTCCTCGAAATATCATTAAGATGATTGACGCGAAACATATTAAACGATCCTTGGGATCGCATGTCTGCCCCGACTGGAACTCCCGAGGTGTAATTATTCATATTTATCGTTCAGCAAGACTCACTTCTGACTCCCTCACTCTCACTCCTTCCGTCAGCCTCTGCCTGCAAACATTTCGACAGTAATTTTAAATGCGTCAACCCGGGTGCTCAAGAGCTTATTGCCACACGACAGATATTCACTCCCGGACAGGAAATTGTAACAAGTGATTGACTAGTTTTCCAAATTAGGAATCAGGAATCAGAAATGATAGTTTTTAAATATCACCCATTTTTCACCGGAAATTGTTCTAGTATACTATGCACAAATAAAATTGAAATATTAATAATGCACAGCGAGGGATTATAATTTATATCAAATTTTATCGCAACTCGTCCAACTCCAAAATGCAACTAAATACGCCTGGATTAACTGCACAACATTTCCCAAACTCCAAATGTGCCGATGCAGTGATGCATTTATATTTATTTCCTGTTTTAATTGCCCCTGCTGTTGGATTTAATTAAAACTGAAAATTTCACTCCCCTGCAACAGCACATTCGCAATCGAGGTGAAATCTTTCGCTTAACTTTATGTCATGAACGGTCATGTA
The DNA here is from genome assembly GCA_030264215.1 of Geostiba sp. GC000077. NCBI lineage: Eukaryota > Metazoa > Arthropoda > Insecta > Coleoptera > Staphylinidae > Geostiba > Geostiba sp. GC000077. The sequence continues at coordinate 5,079 of JARJDQ010005455.1, read as the reverse complement.
GAATCGCATCCAGAATATCCAGACAATTAAGTTTATAGCCGGAGCAATCGGTGAGTGTCGAGGCGAGCGCAGGACAGGTATCGATTCCACTATATCGCTAAGTCTCAAGGTGATCATGGCCTGATGGAGCGATAGCATTAGGTGCGTTTCATGTCATTCAGCATCAGCAGCATCAGCAGCGTCAGACGATGGAATCTAAAATTATTCAATTATCTACTTCGCGACGCGCAGCTTTCGAAAGCTCTGCGTTTTGAAAATCGACTCAACCCTCCGTCCTCCTCTCCTAATACCCGGTTTTTTATCACTGTTATTCTAACAGTAACCTAGACAGTTGGAATCCCTTGGAAAAAATCCTTTAATCTACTTTTTCGCCGTTTTTTCTCCCAGGGTGTTTTTGTTTCTTGGTCCATTTGTATCGCATTTTACACCCCACATGCGGTGAAGGTACTTAAAATAGAGCTATTGCTATTCATCTCCTCAACGGGGAGGAGGTCGGCGAGAAATGATCGCAATGAAAAACGAAATGAGCAAAAAGCGTAACGTTTGTCATTGACGAATGAAAGTAGCGGTATTAGTGATGTGTGGTGCTTTAGCGGGTGTGAAGTGCAACTTCGATGTGACAGTTTTGTCACTTTTGGCACCCCCTTCATGCCCCGAGGAGTTTTTTATTTGGCTGTTTATGGCATGCTGACATGGTGTGGGCAATAAGGAAAAAATGAGCGAACGGGAAGAGGCGGAAGCGACATTCGGAAATAGGTCTTTAGCGGGTGAATCTCGGCGGGGACGTTAACGAGCTTCCGCACGAAAATTTCGGGGACCTCTTTAAAAAGTGGAAATATGACGTGCAAAGATAGACGACTTTTGCCAGGAGATTATATCACCAAGCCACCAAGACACCAAGCCACAACTTCACTGAACATTTCAGGGAAAAGAAGTCTAATCAGTTGATGGAGTTGGTGATGTGTGCAGTTTCCATTATTCAGTTAATAATAAAAATGAAGCAAAAAAAAACGGTAAACACAGCTGCGGTGTGTGTTGATGATGTGAACTTTTCCTCTCTCCTGATTCTGACAGCATGGTACGGAACGTAAAAGCAGAAAGCACTGAAAAGGTGCTTTGAAAAGTTGAGGCGATAATTTTGAAATGTTTATAGTTAGCATTATCTTTTAGGAGTGAGTAACCCTAGTTGTAGTTGTCTCGAGTGTCTAGAACTCTAGACAACTCTAGACAGAGATGCCTTGGTTGTGGCGTCGAAATTCTTCTGTGATTTTTGTGGCTTGCACGGTTTTGGAGAGAGGAGAGGAAACTGAAGTGGTCCGTGTGGACTGTTCAAGCTCAATGTTTGCTGTTCGACATCTTTCGACGCTTTCTTTCAACTTGGCTGCTAAACTTAAATCAAGCCTCAAAAATGTAAGAGAAAAAAAAATATGTAACTAGCTGAGAGAAATTAATAGAATCATAAATAAGGCAAAAAGTTTTGCTCTTGGTACTAAAACTTTGCGCATCGATAAATTTCGTTGAACGAGGGGCGGGGCGGGTGAATCTCTACGCAGGGCTTTTAAATAGAGCACAAGAGCACGCAAAACCTATAAGTTCCCCCTCATCGTCCTACTCTACTCCTTCCTACCTTTCTCTACCCTTTCAACCGTTATTTTATTTTTACCAAGTCGTAGACTCGTATAGAAGAGACCTGGAGACGTTTCCACCTCCCCGGCACTCAAACGCAACTTGGCGCGGTCTTTGTTCGCCGTTGTATATAGTGCACGCAGAAGCAAATGTACTAATTTATTATTAAGACAATGGCGATGGTAGTGGCGTCGGCGTCGGCATCGCATGCTAATAAAACATCGCCGGACGATAAATTACCTTTCGCAATCGCTACTCCTCTCCACAGACAAAACCAAGCAAAAGGATTCGAAGCTTTCTGAAATCGCTTCACTATGTTTTCCATGTTCATGTTCGTCTGCGCTGTTCGTTTTCGGGGGCGATTTATTATGCTAGCCGCCCCGCGAAAAATCCCAATTAAAAGAGGCTCCAATGCTCCAAAAGTTTCCGAAAAAAACGCGCGTAACGCCAAAGAGAAAAGAGCTGTAAATTTGATTTTTACTACATATAAAATAAAATACGAAAAAAGAGTAAACTTTTGTTTTCGAAGTTTAAATTGCCCACTGGGGGCAACAACAACTGCCGGAGTCAAGCGCCCAACAAAAAGTGTAATTGGCTCGTTTCCAATCCAGAAATTTCTTTTTCAGTGTGCGCCTCATGCCACAAAGTTAGGCTCCTCTATCTCTCTATTCTCCACTCTACACTCTCCACTCTAATAAAGACATAAACGATTTAATTGCGCTCTGTTTATATTTTAAGTTTATAGTTGCGCGTCGCATCGGGCGCACATCAAGCATTTGCCATCATAAACTAATCACCGCGTCGTTAAGATTCGTTTTTCCACACTAAAACTTTTTGGATAAACTTAGCCCAGAGCGCACACCCGCACACAAAGAAGTGCAATACAAAGTGAAACAAACCTCTGGTAATATCTGTAGACGCGTTATCTTGTGCTAATGTTTGTGCTGCAATAAAATGTAGGTACATAAAATTTCCCTTGTCAATTATACAGTGCTTTTATTTTATACCCGAACATAAGCCAATCCATTGCCAGTAAGAAACGGCAGGTCTATGTATCCAGGTAAATGAAACATTTCGAAAGCGAACTCGTACGCGGAGCAGAAAAAGTAAAACTCAAAAAACCCAGCCAGTTTTTTCGCGTTTTCTCCGGAACGATGCTCCCGAGGGATTTGCGGATGAAGACAAAACCCATCAAATGGTATGCTCAATCATTGTGGAAAATTTAATCTTTATAGCTTTCCGCGTTTCCGTATACTGAGCGAAAAAGTAATACAATGTTGATACATACTTTTTGACGAGTTTTGCTGTCATCTGCATTGCCCTCAGGACAAAACGCGGCAATAAACTGGCGGATTATTTTTAGCAACAAGAATCTGAAAAGAAAATTGAAATCGCCCCAGTGGTTTGGGAGCAATCACCGAATCTGTTTTTTGAGGTTTTCTTTTTCTGCACCGAGTTCGCTTTCGGACTTATTTCATTTACTTGGAAACATAGACCTGCAGTTTCTCATTGGGCTATGTTCGGGGATAAATTAAAAGCACTGTAATATAAATTTCCATTTCGTGTTTGTTTAGTAAAGTTCTGCGTGTGGTCCTTTGAAGTGTATGGCAAGATAAGCGATTCACCAAACCACCAAAGCCAAAAAAAGCGCACATCTTCGTGGAAAAGGAAAAAGAGGCCTGCGGTGTTGTGTAAGCAAGACCTCTGCGAGACGTCGCCGCCGTCTTCAAGAGCGTCGCGTCGCCAAGTCCTCACCAGATGTGAATGAAACGGGAACGTTCCTCCAAACCGAAACCGCCAAGTTTGTTTAGACTAGAAACGGCCCCAAAAACGTGTGTGCACAGTGCACACGCGGCACGCACACATCTCTTGAACGTGGAACGTCAAAACTGAAAACTCAAAGAAATTCATAACCTTTGAAGGCGCAAGACAACCAGGAACATCAATGTGACCGGGGGCTATAATTAGCAGATATTTACTAATTTGAGGAAACACGCGAGTAAACTAAGCAAGTCCCTTTTAACTCCTGTGCTCTCATTGAAGAAATTTTTTCGCTTTTCGCCCAGACCGCCTATTTTTAGAACGTTTTGTAATGGAAATCACCGGGCAGCGGGAGCAATTTGTCTTCGGGCGTGCGCTGGAAGTTTATGTCTCCAAGCTTAAAATTCGTAACGCTAACTAACGCATTGTTGCCTCGAATATCTTAATAGGCAAGCACTAAGTAGGCGAGGAGCGCGTGACATCATCCAGCGACTTTTATTTATGTGCGCATTTGGTATAACGGAAAGTATTCTCAGCTGGTCGTCTCTCCGAGGAAACGCTTGAACAAACAAACTAGCATCCTTCAGCAACACGAAAGAATACACTTTCTAGAGAAGGCTTTGTCTTCGGCAGATAAATATTAACAACGAAACCAGTCTTGGCGACATGGAAATATTGATTTTCTTATTCTGAGGTGTCTTTTGGCTTGATATTACATTTTCGTCCTGTTCCCGTCGTCTTCGTTTGGTAATTTTTTGGAAAGGAAATTAAACTGTTAAATCTTGTGCAGCGAAAAGGAAGAAATGCCTTTTTTTCCAGCCGAGGTGAAGAAGTTCATTTCGCCGCGAGTGGCGCTGAAACAAGGGTGGAAAAATCGCGTCAAGTGAAGGGAGAACTGGGAGTGGCGGAGCGAAAATAATAAGCGCAAAAAGTGCCGATTCATAAATATTCATAAAGTGGCCATATATGCCGGAATTGCAACGCTTTCACGAGCGTCGCGACATAGCGTCGCGTCGGCGTTTCGCTCGTTATTTTTTTGCAGCATGCTGTGCTAAAATATGCAAGCACCGCCGGACGGCATCCTTCGTCCAGGACGTCGCGCATAAGATGCACGAAGGGTGGGAGTAGAACCGGTGATCGCAAAGCATTAAGGTATTTTCGCACGCGTGAGCCAGGGAGGTAGGGGAGGAGGCGAATATATGACGCTGGCAAAAAGGGTGCATAAATATTTCGAGAATTCGGCAGGGCGCGCAGGAAGCGCAGGAAGGAAGCACAGCTTACGAAGATCACTGCGTTTTATTTGATTGCACCCAGCATGCGGGGGTGTGCCCATCCCTTTGTTTTTCCTTCAACGACGTTCGGGGTAAATTCAGATTCGGTTTATGCGTTTCGCACGTAAAGAGGGGGTAAAAAGTTGATATCGATTTCCCTTCAGTCCCTTCACAACGTCTTGTGACTTTGACTTGACTTGACTTGACTTACCGTGGAGGCGCGGAGGAGCGAGGGCGGTAAACGCGATGGGCAGCTTTTCAGGTGGATTTTCCATGCGCACATCCCTTCGACTTGACAGGGGAGGCGGGGAACGCTAAACGTCGGCGAAAATCCCTTTTTTGCTGGTTGCTGCTCAAACTGTTCAATAACAGCTCATGCCCAAAGGCTATGCCTGGTGCGTAATTTTTAATTCTTCCTGCT
>JARJDQ010005452.1:0-10107 GCA_030264215.1 Geostiba sp. GC000077 | reverse complement strand
GTCTGACCTGCGGATTTCTTCGATTTTGGATAGAAATATTAATAATACCAAATAACTATTTAGATAAAAGTTATGCATGCTTAAAATCTCCACAACCCTAAAATATTTTCAGGTGCACAGGGTGTTGCATGAAAAAGATATAGCTAAAAATAACATTTTTAAATGGAATGGTATAATTTTGATATCAAATTCAAATGCACATTTTAAATAAAAACATAATTCCGTTGAAAGATTTTTCAATTCTCTTGATAGTTTTCAAGATATTCAGGATAATATGAAAACAACTGCTTAATTTTAGTAAATTAGTAAGTCATTAAAATAAAATATCTTAAAATATGGCCGATCGATAATGAGGAAATGACACTTAAAATTAAGATCAATAAAATACCTGTCTGAATTCGTAAATAAAATTATGATATGCCATTAGAGAAAACCGACTTATTATTGTTTCAAGCTTTACAGGTTCGGAATCATTTTGGGGACAGAAGGAATTGAAGTTTTGACTTTTCCATTAGATATTCCTCTAGGTACTTACACTCTCGGTGAATTGACTGCACAAAATCGCATTCATTTAACTTATTTCGTTTAAGATATATGAATTCTTTTAGGAAGACATGCAATTGACATTTTTTTTTTTCTTATTTTCGTGATTTTCTTAAAAACTATATAGAGAATTGAAAAATCTTTCAACGGAAATATGTTTTAATTTAAAATGTGCATTTGAATTTGATATCAAAAGAATTATTTTTGGGTTGTGGAGATTTCAAGCATGCATTACTTTTATCAAAATTGTTTTTTTTTATTATTAATATTTCTATCCAAAATCGAAGAAACCCGCAGGTCAGACTCACCCTGTATAATGTTGAAGTGATAAGAATTAACGAGTTGTATTCCAGCTTTGATTGTCGAGGGTTTAACGTATCTGGAATCAAATTTGATTTTGCATATTCGACATGATCAATATAATTTCCAGTTCACTGCTAGTCGGAAACCAAACAATGTCAAACACTCCAAGCACAATTAGGCCTTGACAAAGGCAATTAATGCTAATCGCTCAAAGCTGACAAAACATGAAGAGTCTTTGAATTTAACACATTATTGGGTAATCTGTTGCTCATCTTCGGGAAAAAGGAAATGATTTGCTTTGTCTTAGGTGGGAACACATTAATATATTCTTCAATATCTTCTGAGTATGGGTAAACGTTTAACATGCACTTGTACATAAATATTTCAACACTGATCACAATTATATGTGGGATGTAGGAATGATGTAAATTCATTTTTTTGAGTGGGTTGTAACAACAAACGTTGCTGCCATGAGCCATGCAGATATCCATAGCATGCTGAACATAATCTTACAGCTGTGATGAGGGTATTGACAATGCTTCAACAGTCTTAAGCATTGCGCACATTTGCAATGTGTTGTGTTGCAGGGCAGAATTACAGAGTGAAATCCATTCGAAAGGTGACAGCTGGCGCCGATTTATTACCCCTGCTGGCAAAAAGGTCTCGATGTGCTGCTCGCCGCTGATAAAGCCCAACCTGAAGAAGCATGGACGTTTTAGCAGCGGATTTGGTGATGATTTTGGGACGTTTCGCTTACCTTTGAGGGGGTTAACTGCATGGAGGAGCAAACTTTGCGAGCGCGTTCGTGAAGCTCCATGAGCGAACAGTTTGGAGGGCCTCCGGGCCGGCGAATCAAGTCCGGGGTCTCGCTGAGATCTGCAAGTACATTCCAAATAAGTCGAAGGCGCTGCCCACAGTGTACTCACGTGCGCGAGGAGCGACCTGAGGGAGGGGGTTTACTCACGGTCCGAGCTGATGCTGCTAAACAGCGAGCTGCCCAGCATCTCTTCCCTGATCCGCGCTAAGCGCTGCACGGGATCCTCGTCGATTAACCAATACGTGCGCATCTCGCCCTTGCCCTGAAAGTGCGGCCCGCATTAAACAGGCGTAATTCCGGCATTTGCAATTTGTCAACACTATCAGGCGAGCGAGCTGCTGCACTTACGAACGCACCGCACGCGCCTACCTTAATGGGTATCAAACCGCGCTCCTCGAATCGATAGCCGCCTAATCGTTGCAGCAGCATGTAGGTCGCCTGCGAGATGTGAATGCGGAACGATTCGCCGCTGCTCTCCATTCGCGATGCCGTGTTCACCGTGTCGCCGAATAAACAGTAGCGCGGCATCTTCAGCCCCACGACGCCAGCCACGCAATGTCCTGCAATTGTTGCGACTTAATTTACATACGCTTGCCTTCAACACGCTCCTCTTTTGCAAACATCATATATCACATCACTCTCCCGCGCGATCAATACCAGCATTGCCTGTTTCGCAGAATATTTTTACATCAGGCGAACAGAACAAAAAAGAACTTTCAATTAATAATTATTACCCGAGAGATTCGTCGGTGATAAAGCGCCGACAAAGCGACATTGTCTGTTTACCGTGCGACCCGGGGAATGGAGTTTTAATTAATATACGTTGTCACCCTGCCCAACATTACACACCACCTTTAATGAAATGGTCTGCGGCGCCGACTAAGCGCGCATCATTTTTAAAACCAAAGGATGATTTATCATTTGTGTCGCCGCTAATAATGATGCCGCTGGATGATATGGAAAATAATAATTTTAAAAATAATTGGCTCAGCGTACGGTGTAACGTAAAATTGTAAAATCAACTATTCATTACATCGCACCACAACACAGCCATTGCGTTCGTTGGAACTCGATTTGGACACCTCACCTGAGTGTATACCGATGCGCAACTGCAGCAACTCCCCGCTGCGATGTTTGATTTCGAACTTTTTGATTTTGCTCAATAGATGCAACGCCATCGAAGCAATTTCCCCAGCGTGCCGATCGCCGTTGCGGATTGGCAGTCCACTAACGACCATGTAGGCATCACCGATGGTTTCCACCTATGAGTTACACATTCCAATCGACATCAAATGCACTGGGTTGATATTCAATTACTCGGCGTATTACATCAACGCTTTAATTAAAACTCACCTTGTACACATCGTAATGGGATATGATTGAGTCGAAGCATGTGTAGAGATCGTTCAGCAAATCGATGACTTGTAGCGGAGTGCTATCCGCCGACAGCTCTGTGAAACCCACAATATCGCTGAAGTAGATCGTGACGCAATCGAAGCTCTCGGCCTCCACGCGGTCGCCCCTTTTCAAGGCGTCAGCAACAGTTCTGCAACAATAGTTAACATATGATGAACGTAGGTAGATCATGGTGTTTGGTCTCCGTAACAATTTGATGTTTACTTGGGTAACATCCTATGCAGCAAAGCGTCTGTTTTCTTCTTCTCTTCGGTGAGCTGGTTCGTCCTTTCCTGGACGAGCCCCTCCAAGTTGTAGGCGTATTTCTCCATGATCGCCAGCATGTTGTCGAAAATATTTGGTTTGAGACCAGCCTAAAAAAGACTGGGATTAAGATTTGCTGGAGATTAAGATTAAGGAAGGCGCACCTGCATCTCTTTTAGGATTACCCGACAGTATCTAATATCAGGTCGTTGTTCAGGCTCCTCGTGCCAACACATTCTGACGCACTTAGTGATGTAATCATCAGCACCCAAGCACTCAAGGTCTGGACGGAATGGCACTCCTTGCACCTTCTTCACATCGGCAATTATTTGTTCTGGTGTAAGTGACACACCACCCCATGGTCCCGATCTTCCAATGATCTCATAGAGCAGTATACCGAAAGCATAGACGTCCCCTTTTTGCGTGCCTCGTGAAGGAATGGTAGGGTCCCTGAGCAGCTCAGGTGCTTTGTAAAGACATCGGTGCAAAGCTTTGGTACTACTTCCCGGTTTATTGCTTGCAGGTTCATCAGCTTCCCCAGCGCGAAATTCAGTCAATCCGAAGTCAGTAATCTGCAGCACCCATCGACTATCAATGAGGCAGTTTGATGAACGAAGGTTTCCATGGCTTACAATCACGCAATCGTGAAGATAAATCATTCCCTGCAGGGGAATGTGAAAAAGTAAAAAATGTCGCTAAAAAAGTGCTGTAAAAGGTATCATCGAATAATACCTTAAGAACATCAGCCACCAAAGAGGAAACAAACATATTGTCCAGGTGCAAGTCCTCATTGGCTAGGACATCTTCGAGGCTGCCACGTGCACAGTACGCTGTCAAAATGGCCACCTGACCGTGATCCACACATGCGCCAATAAAAGGGATGAGGTTCTCATGTCGCACCTCACGAATCTAGAATAGAAGGCGGTGGTGGAAATAATTCATGTGTGCGCCATGGGCACGGTGATCGATCACCTGTTTTAATTCCTTGCGAATCGAGCGCGTCAAGTCAACGCTCTTCTTGTTGATCTTCTTGATCGCCACGATGTTGCCCTTGTGCAGCCCGATGCGTGTGTAGGCTCGCTTCGGACTCGAGTCGGACATTTCGGCAATGCTTCCCGTTGGCGCTTGGAAGACACTGTGGCGGCATACTTGGATCTACAAGCAAATTGTACAATTGAAGAACGTGTCAATAATAGCGGTTTACCATATTTTTGGTAGTTGCCTCCGTTGTTTCCGTTGGAATGATCGTCACATCCTTCATGTCAATCTTCCACAGGAGACATGCGAGTTTCTGCTCGTATCGGTAATGTCTAGAAGAGCAGTCAGTGTAAAAATGAGAAGAAGCGTAACAGGGTTTTGAAGAGGAGTCACTCACTTGAGAACGAACAGGCCGCCGATCAAAAAAATGATGGATACAAACAGGATGCCGACGGTGACGCGCCAGTCGGTTTTGTAGATGCACTTCTCGCCTTTGAAGCCGCAGACAGGTTCGGCCCGCGGCAGTTTACCACCGACCCACTGAATCGGTCGATCCAGGTCTAAATATTTAAATTCCTGCCGAGGACAAGAACAAATACATTCAACACTGTGGACAGACTGCGGGGTCTTGGAGACCGCACAAGTATTCTCGAGCATCCTGTTTGTCGGATACCAATTAACACTGGCTTTAATTAAATTTAAACTTGATCATCATCATTGTGGAGCTCTGTAGCAAAAGCGGTAAAGACGTAAGATGTGCGTCTGGAATGAAAAATCTACTTGTGGACGCAGGGAATTGAAGTGAAAGGAAGTGATTGGTACGAGGTCGACTCTCGAGTCTCGACGCGCAGCCACTGTTCTTACCGGAATCGATAGCGGTGAATTACTGCCGTTATATTGAAAATATCCAACAGGTTGCATGCTCATCCGCAGCGTGCCGTTCATTTCGAGATCGTCCAGCAGCGCGACGACGGTGAAATTGCCCTCGGCGTCGCCGTTGCCATCAATGAACACCTGCACCAGCAGTGAAGAGCGCGGTGTAGTGAACGGAAATTTATGAATACGATATACTCACGTCGTAGCCCTGCACGGAGTGGTAGGAGCGATTGATGATGCGTTGTAGGATGGCGGTGCCGTTGCGCGGATCTTCGTGGTTGTCGAACATTTCAGTCAGCGCTCGTGCGTATATCATGACGGCATCGTACAAATAAGCCGCCTGAATCGGCACCGAAATGCTCTCGAAGATCTTCTTGTGGTACGGCACGCAGAAGGGCGGCTCCGCCGAAGACAGCTTTATGTCGTCGCAGAGCTTCCTGCATGCCACACGCATGTGATGAATATTTGATTGCGCAAGCCGTGCGGTGGGCGATGAGCGGCATGCGCCACGTGGCGGCGAAGGACTGCGTGGGTGGGCGCAAATTTGGGCCAGCCACGAGACCCACGAGTCGGATGCAAATCGTGCGGCCGAGCGATTACGTGACAAGCGTGCCGCGAGTGCCCACGACCTTGTCCGCTCATCATCCCTCCGCAGTGCCGAAGTCGGCGCAAGCGCTGCTTACTTGTAACTCGGATTGCGCGGATGCGACGGCGTCAGCTTCAGCACCGAGCGAAAGCCCATGTAGTCGCTCAAGTTGCCCCAAGACTCGCTCAGGAACGGGTCCAAGTAATCTGGCCGAGTAAACAAGTCCATGTGAATAATAAATGGGTGAAAGCGCGGGGCCGCACGTCCGCCAAACATATTAGAGAAAAATTCGCCGCCAATGCCGTTGGTCATCGCGAGTTTGCACACGGCAAACTTTAACTTTGCATCGCGCGAGATAAAACTCTGTAATTAACGGCGAGGCCAAATGGCGACGTAGCAACGTGTTGCTCATAATTTCCCATGTTAATTTTGCCAGAAAAAATGTCGAAAATAATATTGAAACTCTGAATGCTCCTAATCATGATTAACGTACCCCGTTGGATGATCCTAATTCGACGATTCGGGTCGTAGATTTCGTCATCCACGGATATGACGACATAATCGCCGGTATCCAACAATTTGCGACGCTGCAGACACTTGACGAAATCCACAAGTGCGATGTGCTCACCCACGAAGACGTAGACTATATCAATGTCATAACATTTACTGTGATAATTGTCGAACAACAAGCAACAGCAAATATCAGCGACAACATGCTATTAATACATTATCTTATTGCGTAAACAAATTGTGTGGTTCATTGTGGGCGTGATGAGGCTTATTTTGTCTTTCATGAAATGTACGCAGTAATAAGCGCCAAAGGGTAGTTGGCAAACTGTGGGTAATAACGACGAAGTGACGCAGAGCAAAAAAGGCGAAATAAAATTAACTTCATTTTTCTCCCGCAACATTTCTCTGGGGAGATTATTCAGCGAATAGATATAGCAAGGATTGCGCGTGTGGCCGAGGCGCGATGATCCCGAAAAGGGCTCTCATGTCTTCTGTGCGTCCCAGCGTCCGCACACAGACACCCACGAGGCCTTGCCATAAAGCCATAAATAAATATTGTTTCCTTTTAGAATGTATAGTATACTTTAACATAATAATAAAGTTCGGGTTTGTATAGTTTAGAAACAGGCATTCCTCATCGTTTGTGTTGATAAATACATCAATTGTGGAACTTGGAAGGGGTGAAAAGCATGTCGGATTGAATTTGATTTCATAAAATGTAAGTAAGTAAGTAACAAAAAAAGTCAGTCGCTTTAGAATTGAGTGCATGGCACAAGACAATATTGTTTACCCTTCAATTTCCTATGCGAATTATAGGAATCCACCTTCCTGGCGTTCAGAAAAAAACACTATATTTACTTTGCTTTGATGGGCTCTGAAAGAAGATTTTCGTCGTTCGCCCGGCGCCTCCACACGTCATCCTTTGCCAGACTAAGTCCGGGCGATTAAATGTTTTCATACATAACGTGGATGTGGGTTCTTTCCGACATGAATGTGCCGATTGCCTCAGTAGCGTGTTTATTTATGCTTACAAAAATCGAAATGGAAGAGGGCAGTGATAAACCCCTAACGCGCTGGCGAAAAAAAAACACGCCGAAGGAGTGAAATTGAAATACCAAGCATGTGCAAACAACATCGCCTTCGTATCGTATTTGCTTTGACGTTGGCGCGTTTCGCCAGCTGGGGCGTTGGCATAAAAAGACCAACTAAATGTGTTTGGATTTAGTGTCGGCGCACTTCATATTTGTCACATTGTTGTTATTTCAATGCGCTATTTGCATATTATCAGCGTGCGCAGTGCGGGCAAATACACAATATCGAAGAAATGTCGAAGATTCGCGTCCGCGCTTGCTCAGGCTGAGCATCGGGCGAAATGTAAACAGAAACGCGCCCGAATGAAGGACGCTTGTCGCGCTGGGAATGTTACACGCAGGCCATAACGAACATTGATGACGATGACGACACGCGCAATCACTTACACAGTGGAATTATTTACGAGCGTTGGCGAAGAAGTGACTTTCGTTGCTTCAAAGTTTAAAGCCGTATGCAAGGAGTTCGGCTGAACGCGTTTCCAATTACCCTTCAATTCAAGTTCGCCGTAGAGTCAAACTGCGTGGAAATTACTGAGAATATGAGCGTTGGAGAAGTTGCTATTATACTTCGGGGGAACACAACGCTCGCGCAGGATGCGCCGCCTAAAGGTGTAATTAGTAATAGAGTATTCTGGCAGTCTGTCGCGGCTAAGATATCACAAAGGTCAGCATAGAATTCAACGAGGTATTGTCGTATTGATTAGGGGGTGGTTCAGCGCTCGCCGGTGCAAACCCTTTGGAGTGTTTAATTGGATTTGCGATTGTTTGAAACTTGAAACATTTCCATTCTAGTCGCATCAAAGGCTTACCAATCATTAATTTTATTCGCATGAAAATGCATGAAATAACAACCGTGCAGTGTGCGTTGTGTGCGTAGCTGCAATGTACATAGAACGATGCGCACAGGAATGTCTTTATTGGAACTATATTATATTTTGTACGACAACAATGGGCGCTCCGAAACAATGCGAATGAAGCGGTGAAAGCAGGCGCGTGCAAACAAAACGTAGCAAAACTTTTCGATCGCTTTATGCTCGCGGTAACACAGATGTTGAGCCTGTTTCGGCAGGCAGAACGCTGTTTGGGGAGAGACAAGCGTTTTGACAAAGTGGAAGGAGCTCACCCACCGCGCGTCCTCTTATACGTGTCGCCGACGATGAGGTCCATCTGATCGATGTGCCGCGGGATGTAATCCGAATATTGTTTCGTATCGGTCACAATCAATCCGTGCGCCTCCGATAATTCCTTTCCATGTAATCACAGATTTAATCAATCACACGCTCCACCATCGCTCGCCCATAAATCAGTACAGTACACATATCACAAATTCCTAAACAATCTTATTATCATCATCATCATCATCATTATCATCATTTTTACTGGGAATACTGGGAAACATTTTAAATGTGTTGCTTTCTTCTTTGAAGCATGGAAGGATTACGATTAATTGACATGTGTGAAATAACGAATGATGCGTTGATGTGAATGACTTACTTTAATAGCTTCTTTTACTTCTCCACCAGAAGCAGGGTGCGAACCAAACACGACGACAAATTTGTGCCAGTTGAATGCTATCAGCAAGGAGACGACGCTTTTGGACACCTTGCTGGATGGTGGCAGCGTTCGGGCAAACGTGTAGAACACTCTCTTGTCGGAAACGCGTGTATCGCTGCACTTCTGCAATTACACCATCACGTTTTATTGCCAGACAACTTTCTTCCCCTTTTCCGTCGAGAGCAAAATATGAACATCGAAGCTCTTTGTTAACACAATGTAAACGACTATACGAATAGACTATACGAAAAGTAATACCATATAATATTTCAATATCGAAAAGATAAAATCAATTTTTAATTAAACGTGCCTTGCTTGTGCTTTGCGTTTTAATTAAAATATTAAATAAATTGCTATTATACAGTTGGGATCTTTTAATAATGTACCTAATTGGTAAAGATATTGGAGTTGTTTGGAGGGTGAGTTACTTCGGCGGAGTGTTTGACCGACTTATTACGTCCGAAACTCCGAAAACACGCTCGGCTGGTTTTGTTCTTCATTTACTTTTTTTCCTGCTTTCTTATGGATTCGCATGTGCTCTCACGTCGTCAACGAAAACAAACGTCGTTGATCCGCCCAGACCACCGAAACGCTTGAATAATTACCGCGCGCTAATGTTTATTAATGAACATCGCCGGATTATGAGCGCTGCCACCACAGCGCCGAAGACTTATTATCACGGGAGCATAAACAAAGTGCTCTCGCTTCGAAACGCTGTGCAAATAATATCGCCCGCGTTCCGTCGCCGCGTTCGTGTTTATTTTGATGTTTATTTAATTGAACACCATTCGGATGCGAGACGGTGGTGGTACTTGTTGTTGTGTTGACGATTGAGGCAATTGATGCGCATATTGCAAGCATGCAATGAATATCAGCATATTATATGAATATCAGAATATCAGTATTACGTACGTAGGATATCATTGGGAGATTCCAAGCGGCGGCGACGAGCGCCTCCGAGGAGCAAGTGTCGTCGGGGCCGATGAACGCGATGGTCCCGTTGTCGCGCATCTTCGTCATGGCGCGGATGGCATTCGCCGCCAACGAGGACTTCTTCCGCGTGAGCCCCGACGCTGTTGGATTCGTGCCGATATCCGCAGCGACATAGTGCAATCTTCGTCCTGGCAATAACTCTAACAGAAAGTACGATGATATTCACATATTTATGGGCAACTGTGAGCGAAGCTGGC